>MU832234.1:0-81401 GCA_029204225.1 Diphasiastrum complanatum | reverse complement strand
AAAGCTTGTGCCTTGCCAAAAACTGCTGTCAAGTTTTATAGTTGTAGCTATCAACTCTCAACCATTACATGATTGGGTTGGCAATGATTGATGAGGATTTCAACTTTTTTTTATTAGATCGAGGGATACTAAGGGAGAATTGTTGCTGACTTTGTTGTTTCCGATTTGGGCCCTCAATCACGAAAGACCTGGATTATGCATGATTTCGTTAGGTTCACAATACCTTTTAAAGTTAGAAGTTGGAAGTATGTTGAGGAGCAGCTAGATATGATAACACATGAATGACATTTCTAGCAGATGTCAGTTTTCTTCTTTTCAAAGAAATCATGAAGCTAGCCTAGGATTGAAGCTAAGGGCTTTGTTAATCAACCTAGGAAATCCTTGGAGTTTCCAAGATGTGAGGTTTTCTTCGAGTTCCCAAGGACCTTAAGTGTTATTAAGACAATCACATACATTGAATCAATGGAGCATAGAAAGATAATAACATGAAGCAAATGATAGTAGCTAAGTTTAGAAGAGAAGCAGTAGAATGAATAAGCTACCTAATGACTAAATGATAGCTCTATATCTATTATCTAGAGGCCCTTAGGGCTCACTAGACAATCTATTCCAAAGACAGTTAGTACAAAGATGGACAATTCGATTTTTCCAACCTCATGGCTTTTGCACACTCACATAAGGTCCCATCTCTCATCAAGTTAGTCTTGTCTTGGAGAATAGTATAGGTTGACTTCTTCAAACTATTTTAAATGGAAAATAAGGATGAATCAAGTTCTTCCAACTATTTTAAATGGAATAATAAGGATGGAATCACTTCTTGTGATTCATGATCTGATAGATATTGTGCGAGGGATTGAGCTAATACCTCATCCTACACAAGAGATGCCAAAGTTTAGTAGAGGATGTGGCAGGAAAGATTGGGAAATTCAAATTTTAGAGATGCATCGATGCTTTGCTTAAAAAGTCTATCGTGCATGGTTTGCCTCATGGAAGCATATGAAGTAGGCAAAGTATGTGAAGCATATGCTCTTGCTAAAGCACATGTACTTCCCAAAATTTGAAGTAGGTCCTATGTCCCTAGTTAGTTAATGCATTGCCTCATGCAAGAATCATTGTGGATGTTGTCTATATTGGGTACTGTAGCTATTATTCATGGAAGGGGATGAACTTGAAAGGAGAATATGCATGTCTATGAAGCCTAAGGTTTGAGAGAGTATATCTAAACCCCTCATCTTAGCACTTTTGATATATTGTGTCTATCAATGATTCATCAGTGTTGTTGTGCTCTAGATATCGTAGTATCTAGCATAGAGACTAGCTTGGTGTTTGTCTAGCAATATGTTAGACATTTGTTGGGTGGTTATTGCTACAACCCGTAATATTTTGTGTTTGTTTCCATCCAAGTGATCTTTATGGGCTTGATAGCAACCAAAATTATCGTATATCCAATCCCTATCCAAGTGGTGAAACTTGCACAAAATCACAATATGTACGAGATTGACCTCCACTTGGATCCTGATTTTGAAATAAGCTCATTGAATTGCAAGCACCTACAAAAATGACTTGAAAGTGATTTTGATCAGCCTAAACAAGCTTTGATACCATGTAAGATTTACGCAAGATTGGATATGGATATGATTGATCATGATTCACTTCCAAACTAACAAAGCCAAAATTCCAAGATTGTAGCATGGACAAAATCACCTCTTAACATTCAAGATCAAGTTAGAACCAAACAAGATTGATTAAAACAGACTTCTCAATACTAGCTCATTACATATAAAAGATAAGGAAAGAAATCAAGGTACACATAACCTTTGATCCTTATGAACAAAAAAGTACTTCTCTAGAACTTACTAATTAATAAAGATGAACGCCTATTTGTAGTTGTTGAAGTTCGAAGTAGGTCAATTAGGTCCAATGAATGTAGACCACAACCAAACCATCCTCTTTTGGAAATTCCCATGGTCAAAACTGACCAATGGTAAGGATAGAATCTGGTGATGAACACACAACATTAGACTTGCTCTAGGACTTGGGAGGATCATTCATCTGAGTCTTCTAGGGTGCAATGGTTGGATTAGCTTTACAATTGGTGCTAAGCTAGTCTCAACTTCTTCAACTTATTATTCCACCTCTAAGGTTACAAAGTCGCTATGGAGAATCAGTTAGGTAAGTTCCTTCTCCCAAGGGTTACAACATATGACAAAGTTTATATATGGCACTTATTGGCCTTATGGCTACCTTGGTATCCACCCTTGGATTGGAGTCCTTTCACACATTTTACAACCTCAAGTCTATTATTTCTATCTTGTACAATTCGGCCTTTTTTTATTATTTGTGCACTTTTTAGTATTGTTGGGCTTACCACCATTATTATCACATGGTATACATTAGATATCGTTTGATTGCGTGTTTTCATTGATATCCAACAACCTCATCATGACATTTCGTCACTAGATTTGGTCTTTTGATACAACTTTCTATGACATGGTGATTGGTCTTTCCTCTAGCATACTCCTTTTTTTTTGTGACATCCGAGGTCTTATTTGTCGAGGATACCAAAGATCTTTTAACATTTTATAGAAAATGACACCTCTCTATGGCATTCATGGTTGCTTACACATAGCATTAGGATCTAACAATGAAGGATCATCATAATATAGTTTTTTACTCTTCGTTCTATGTTACAAATGAAAGCCTGAACTTCTTATATTAGACTCGTTGATGGATTTGACAGAAAAAACTTTCACATGTGGAAACTTCAAGTGAAGATGGTGCTACTAGAAAATACCTCTAGAACATTTTTGATGTATAAGAGATCACAAACCAAAAGTAGATTCACCCACTTTTACCAAGTGGGAACAAAAGGATGGCAAAGCACTGGCTCTCATCACATCAAATTTAAAAGACTCCCAAATTTCTCACGTGAATAGAGCTCACTCAATCAAAAAAGCGTGGAATAACATGGTCAGCCTATTTGTAGTCCAAGATGTCACCACAAGGATATTTCTGAAAAAGCTCTTTTAACTAAAATGTTTGAAGCAAATTCGATCAACAATCACATAAATTAATTCAAGATTTCACTTGACAGACTAGCTTTAGTGGGTTCTCCTATTGATGAGGCCGACACTGCCACTACCTTGCTTGCTAGACAATTTGTGGCATTGCATCCCAAAGCAACTCTGTGATGTATCCCTTTTTTTCTTTTTGCAATTTTGTTTGAGCCTCTGACCTATGGATAAGCTAGTAACATATATCTCGTCTAACTGAACCTTCGAAGGTCGTAGTCCAAAATGTTGCATAGTTACTTATAGAAATTAGAAAAATATGAGCCAATAAAATAGTGATTAGTCCACTACTATAATCTAGAAATATATAAGATCTATCTTAGTGCACTAGACAATGATGAGATATTGAATGCAAATCTCATAAGACACTGAACAATTTTCTACTGTTGTGATGGATCCTAGTTGCTTGTTATTTATCGTACTCCTTTTTTGTTTAATATCATGTTCATGTTTGTAACAATTAGAATCTGAACTGTATCTCCATTTTGATCTTTGTTCTTCACTGTCAAGTTTTTGAAGTTCGTGGGCAAGGCAAAAGCGTTTCTCAGAACTCTAGTTTTCTTCAAAGCTGAGTATAACAAGGATGCTGCAAAGTTCTCCATGATGATGCATTCTTGTAGTTCTCTTGGTCATTCAAATTGCTATGTGCCCCATAGCTAGGAGACATATTTCTGTTCTTGTAGGCACTGCTTTAGCATATGCATTTTGGAAACGTCTATGGTATTTTGCAGTGAGTAATATTTGGCTCCTATGTTTTTACTTCTTCATGCAGGCATCTTTTCTATTAATAGCACTTCTTCAGCTGTTTCTATTATCCAGGATCAGCATTTTCTTCATGAAAACACTAGGCACAAAGCCTTTAAGAAAAGGGAGAGTAATAGGACATTTACTGGCCCTACATCGAGCACTAGGTCTCTGACATTTCATCTATATTAATTGACAAAAGATCCTGTGATTAGTCCTCTTGGGCTAAGTTAGTATCCAAATAAGGTCACTGTCTTATAAGAGGTGACCTGGCATTTGGATAAGATTGCTCAGTCTTATCAGGCTCCTAGCCCCAACTTGATCAACCTCCTAGCAAGGTATAATAAATAGCAATCATGCCTCCTTTCTTGGTAGATTGATTACTTGGAGAGTAGTTCTTAACTTGGATTAGCTTAGCTTTAGTTAGCATGATTTAAATTTCAACCTCATTAATTCTACGTTCAAATCAGCTTAATATCATCATTATTCTCATGGAGACTATTACATTTGGCAGTATCAGTGTCCATTTCATACTCTATGTTGTTTTGTATGTAACCAATGGCTTCTCTTTTGGTTTTGGAACATACATTTTGCTCTACTGTATCGAGTTCAGGGATTTGATGTGTTGTATTTGTCAGCATTGAGAACAAACATTATAAAAAATAGACAGCGTTGCCATTAAAATATTACTTCCCTGGCTTTTTGAATGTTGTTGAAAATTGCCTATGGAGTTATCGATCAAATAATTCTGTGCAAATCATTTTAAAATGAAATACAATATACACTGACAAAACTGTTTACTCTCAAACTTGAAATTTTTGGATATTATTGGCTTGAATGCTATCTTGAAAATTGATGCTCTATATATAGTATTTTAAAGGTGTATGTAATGCATACAGTATTATACATAAAGACATCGAATAATATCAACATTATATGGTATGCAGTACTCAATTATTCCGTTTTTTGAATGAAGTAATCTATTAAGGTGTTTCATGGTACGGTAAGTTTCAAATGACCTATAGATTTACTCATTCATTTATTCCTTCTTTCTCTACCTAATTTGCACAGTCATTTTGGGGAGGTTTGGACAACTTCCGAATCTGGTTTCCTTGAGTTTCAGCTCATTGCCCATTTTGATTTGGTGCAACTTTCTTAATCTTTTAGTTCTATTCCTTAAATAGTTCTTAAAGAACCATGTACTCTTGTTAGGATTTGAGACTGTTTCCTCTTTTAGTTTGAAATCTCAACCCATTCTTAACATATCAAGTACTATATACGTTTTGCTCGACTATCGAATCAGCAATTCTGGTCATCTCTGTCAGTTAGAAAAAGTGAAATGATGGAGTGTTTTCAGAGGTCTCGTAGTTGCTTTTGGTATTTACAGGCTGAAACTGCTTAGATCAGTGGTTTTATATATGTGATTTCCTTCCATTATCTCTTGAAGTGTAGCTTAGTTGCCCGTTCCGGAACGGAACGCGTTCCAGAATGCGTTCCATTCCGGAACTTGACCCAATTTTTTTTTTTTAAAATACGTTATTTAACAAAGGAATTGAGATAAGGAACGGAATAGCTAATCTAGGATCAGCAAGAGCTTAAGAACGTGGCTCAGATAGCTATTCTAGGATCAACGGGAGCTGCAAGAATTTTGTTAAGTTCTGCGAGATTTTTTTGGCTATAAGCAGCTCTGTATCAGCAGTCAGACAAGATATGCATTATCGTCAGACAAGGCACGGACATCTAGATAGAGGGTGAGTTTTCAAATATAGCATTAGATTTCATGCATAACCGAGATACGGAATGCAACGAAGATTTAGAAAGGTCCAGTCATCTGAATATGTGCACAGCGCAGTGACAAATAGCACAGTAGCAACAGAAAGCCACACTTAGAAAAAATACACGCAAATGAGTATGACAGAGATGTGGAGGACGTGAAAGTAACCGATAGTTAGTAACTTCTTCAAATTTGTTTCTGCTTGAACTGTATGTTTTCCAGCGTTTCTGATGTCTAGCATCCCGCAATGTATCATCAAGCATCGCTCAATGTATTATCAAGAAGTATGAAGTTCGTGGCCAGCAGCACCTGTTTTTTTATTTTGGAAAAAAACGTTCCGACCCAGTACGTTCCGAACGCGTTCCGTTCCGGCACGAGAACCTAAAAAGAAATGTTTTTTTACGAAGGAAAAAAAAAACCATAATATCTAAGGAAGCTTGAGGAGCATCTAAGCTCAAAGGAAAAAGAACAGTAAATCACTCAGCAAATAAAATGACAAACATGAATTGGACATAAAAAGCACAATTACCAGAAAAATACGTAAAGAGCATATCATGGACGTGGTCCAGGAGTTTCCAGCGATGGTGAGCTTGCGGAAAGAAAGCAGGAAGCCTTGTGGACATTCACCTTTGATTGAACACACAGTGATAAGGTGCCCGCAGGCAGGGTACAGAGATCCGTGACTCAGAAGTTGTATGTCCGAGCCGCCCCGATCGGTTCAACGGAAACATCGGATTCAGAGACGGGGGAAGGGCTATTCAGCTACATATATGCGAAATGGATGAGCATTAGCCTTCACTTCATATGATGAATATTCCCGATATGCACAATTGCCCCGGTTTCCAGCTATATAGTCATTGTAGATTATTATAGACCGTTCTTCAGTATTCACTTCATCTTTTTCTTGATGAATTCAGGAACGGTCGGAACAGAACGTTCTGACCCATTTTGGTCGGAACGGGCTTCTAAGCTTACAGTAAAGATTCACAATAACCAGTTCAACTCTAAGCTATGACGGCCCTTGTTGGTGACCTTTTTCCATGAAAGAATATGTTATTTGTACTTTCTTTAGCATGAGATGTCTGGAGCTTTCATCAGGAATTCATTTTGTCTTTCATCTGTCACTTTGAGAACAACTCAAGTGTTCTGATATTGTTCTTTTTAACTGCTTTTGTACATATTGTGTGATAAAAGATTTGAATATTCAACATTTAATTTGTGTAGAGAACTGGTAGATATCAATTCTCATGCTCGTCATGGTATAAGGTTGCGTGCTTAACTTATGAAGCTAAGTATGGGTGTTGGACAATGCAGGTTGCTGCACTGCTATGTGCAGATACTTTAAAAGTAGAAAGATATGGAACTGGTAGACCATTTTCTGAATCAGATGTTATATTCATTACAGCAATTGCTGACTCCATCAGTGATGTAATGAATGCCAATCATTCAAAAATCACAAACAAGCCCATGACCGAAGTATTAATTAAAAGAATCCAAGTCCAGTTGCAACAAATAAAGGATCAGAGAGAAGAGACTTTGAAGAAGGCAATAGCCGACACAAAAGCCCTACAGCGACTATCGAAGTTGGAAGTTCAAGGAAACAATCAAGGAGATGATGACAAGGAACACAAGGATGATGAAGAGTTGGATGAAGGAAAAGACGAGGTTGAGGAGGGTCAGGAGGAAGGGGAGGAAGATGAAGTGGAGGAAGAGGAGGAAATGGCCGAAGATGATGCCAAAGCAGAGGATGAAGAGGAAGAGGAAGTGTATCCAGAGGAGGGAGAGGATGCTATAAAGGACAGAAGAAAATTATATTTGAAGGATTTGAGGAAAGAGATAGCAAAGTATCGTAAAATGGTAACAATTGCTGAGAAAAACTGTGAGAAACTGAAAAATGCCATTGAAATTCGTGGCCAAAAGGTTGGAAGGCTTGAAGTCAAACTTTCCAAGTCCAAGGACTACATTCAGCATTTCCAAAACTTACTTGCTATTGTGATTGAGACTATCATAGAAGTGAAGGTTCTCTCTCTCTCTCTCTCTCTCTCTCTCTCTCTCTCTCTCTCTCTCTCTCTCTCTCTCCACTCATTAACTATTTTTCATGAGCAAAAATTTGAGAGCCGTTTTCTAAGCTCCCAACTAGTTCTATAAGCACTTGGATTTACTTCTCTTTCAATGTGCTGCTCCTTTTCTTACCAAAAGACATAAATTGATTTTTCACCTCCTCATTTTCTTCTTCTGTCTTTCTTTTTATCGAACTCCTATTTTCTCACAACTTTGCTCCTCCAACCCCCACCCCTCTTTTTTTTTTGTCAATTTCCTTCATTCTTACCAGGGAATTCTCCTCCTACAATCATGCCTTGACCTTAGTTCTCAAGGCATACAGATGCTACAATCCTAAATTGCACAAACCTTATAACTACTGGGATGTAGTTATTGTGATAATGCAAGGCATAAATGTTGATCCCAATCTCAGCCAATAGGAGAAACAAAATGCCACATATTATCCTCCAAGACATGAGTAGTAGTCCCCCCAATAGGTGAGAAATGTGCATTGGATAAAAGTTTAGAATGTAGATCAAGTGTACTAGGAATGAATCATAATAAATAAGTGCTATTTAACAATAGAGTAGTATGCCTAGTGATGTCAGTAAGAAGGAATGCGAGCAAAAGCATAAATATCTCATAAATCAAGACAACCAAAAGGTAATTGATCAAACCATGTCAGAACAATAGAAAGATGAGACAAAGCATCATCAACAACATTATTGTGACTAGGTTTATAATGGATATCAGAGTGAAAGGATTGTAAAAACTAGAGAGCCAATGGTACTGCTGGTTGCTTCTGTGTACAAACTTACAAAGATAACAAAATGATTGATGATCAATAAAAATATCAAAATTGACACAAGAAGATAATGACACCATTTCTCAAGAGCAAACATGATAGCGAGAAGTTTTGCCATGAATGGAATGACGCCACTCACTAGAGCATAAACAATGAGACTCATAAGCAATGGCACAACTAGTTTGACACACGAAGGCTCCCTAAGCCAACCAAACTAGCATCAGTCTCAACAATAAACTTTTGATTAAAATCAAGAAGACAAAGGATAGGAACAAAAGTCAACAGTCTCTTAAGGGATTCAAAAGCAAGCTGGTCACAATTAGCAGTCCAAACATAAGGTGTCCCTTTCTTCATTAAGCCATGTAGAGGAGAGCCAATGGTAGCACAAATTGCAGCAGGCTTGAAGATGAGTGGCACAGCCAAGAAACATACGGACCTCATGAACATCAATAGGAATAGGCCAAGAGTGGATTGTCTTGAGCATTCTACAGTCTAAGACAATAATGCCATCATAAACTAAGAAACGTAAAATGTCAATCTTAGAAACAGTAAAAGAACATTTTGAACATTTGGCAAAAGGCACCAGAGGAGGAGCTGAAAAGGTCCACAAGGCATTTTCCTTCAGAGTCATCGAAGGCACGTTTTTTATGATGGGGTGTACTTTTATAAGATTGACGTGAGGAACTAAGGAGATGTGGGGAAATGAGCATGAGTGACAGCGTGATGAAGGGAGCGGCATTCCACGTCATACCATCGTGGGTGAAAAGGGCGAGGTGACCGTGAATGAGATGACTTGCTGTTGTGGGATTTGAAACTGCAAGAGAGAGAGAGAGAGAGAGAGTATAGTACTGAACACCAGGATGTCATCAAAGTTGACCAAGACACAATCCCAAGGAGAGGACGCACGACATTTTTCATAGCATTTTGAAATGATGTTTTATTGGTTCTACCAAAGGGTAAGACTGTAAACTGATGTAGACCAACATGGCTATTGAATGCAGTCTTAAACTCATCGACCAGACTCATGCGGATTTGATGATAGCCTCAACACAAATAACATCTGGAAAAGGTTCTAGCTTTGTCAAGCTAATCAGAAAGATTGTCCATATGAGGAATAGGGATTGATTGTGGATTGTGAGCTTATGTAGGCACGATAATCAGTGCAAAGGCTTTTGGTACCATATTCTTTTATCAACAAGCAAGACATGAGCACCAAAAGGACTGCGACTTGGAACTGGAACATTCAAACCATTCACTGACCTGGCATTGGAGTTCAGTACATTCAGATTAAGACATACAAAAAGGGGCACGTAAAGGAATGGCACTAGGACGAAGATCAATATGGTGGTTAGCATCCTGCAATGGTGGCAGTGTGGTAGCCTCTACAAACAAATACATGCTAATACTATTGTAAAAGATCAAATTACATAAATCACCTGAGGCATAGGCAGAGCTAGAGCAACATGACATAGCACCCGCATCATCAGGCTGTACTGCTATACAAACTAGTAATCCTACTGGGAAGCGATGCCTACTAAAGTATAAGGGACCCAATCATGAGTAAAAGAGCGCAACTGTTGCTGGAGGTTCAATGTAACAGTTTTCAATGCAGCAAAAACCAATCAACATCAAGAATCAAATCATGCCACTCAATAGGGATGACGTAAAGATTGGCCTGGCGAGTGAAATCTCCAATCCGGCACACATGGAAACACGATAAAATGTGAGATGTACAAGAAACAGATTTTCTCTAGAAAAGCATCCTTGAATAGGCAGATGACTAGTTTTAGCCTATGGGAATACCTGAATTCATTAAATTTCTCACTAGATTTATTTCTCTCAACTTAGAAGATGGAGTTTTATGGAATGTTTAAACATAATCCTAGCCCAAGTGCTTGTTAACTGAACCTCTTGGTGAATCTTTAGTAATGTCTGTGTTTTGTGATAAGTAAACCAGGAAAGCTTTCAAAATAGTTTTATGCCTCTGCCATGGTATAATGTCCGTTTTCATTTTTTTCCATATTATTGTGCCTATTTTCCTTTACATAGAAGCAGTGTCTAGCTTCTGTGAGGTTGAAATACACTGTTAGTTCCTGTTTCCTATGAGATATGTCCACGTCAAAATTTCATTCAGATTTTGCCTTATGGATGAATCTTTTTTTTGTGTGTTAACAGAAACTTAACTCATTATCCTCCTGTTGGTTAGTAATCTAATCCTTACAGTGTAGCATCTCTATGAGTAGATTGCTTGACTATAACAGTGCAAATAATTGCTAATTGACCTCGGCATTGTGCACTGTAACTATTATCAAAGTTAGTAATTTTCGGTCTATACAGCCTTGATCTGCTTTCCGTATGACACATCAAAGGGAATGTGGTCTTTACTTGCAGATGTCTTCATAGTCAATACTGATTACTTGCTCTTATAAACATCTAGTTTCTCAACATATAATAGCCGCTGCTTCTAATCTGAAAATCTTATAACCAGTTATAGTTTCGACTTTCAAGTTACAATCTTACAATTTTTTTTTTCTGTTTCAGTTTTCATGTTTAAGAATTTGTCATCACTGTGCAGGCTTTTTCTGATGCTATTTCTGCTTTTTAATTGACAGGAAACTGAGCAGCCCCAAATTTTGTGTTGGCCTTTCCCTTCCACCAACATATTCAGAATTCTCAAGGCAAATTCCATAACACTTTTGTGAACATGCCAATTACTTTTAAAGTGTCCACGGCCTTGGTTACATTTTGGGCATCATAATGTGACTCCATAGTTTTGTAAGCAGGAAAGGTCTGATGTTGTGGGTTCGGGTAAAATAAGAATCTAAACTTCCAGTTTTGTACATGTTCAAAGCAGAGTCTACGTCAACTTTTGACACCTTGTGATTTTAAGGTGATTCTTTGATAAATAAAAGTGAACATGGCAAACATATTCAATAAAGATTGGAATTTTCTGTCATTGAGTATGAGCATCAGTACAAGGACTCGCAAAAAATATCAAAGTAATGACTAGATATATATCCGGGGGGCTTAGTTGCTCGTTCCGGAACGGAACGCGTTCTCCCACAAAAAAATGAAAAAAATACGTTTTTTTTACAAAGAAAAAAAAAACATATCCTTAGAGTTAATATCCAAAGAACTAACAACCATATACCAGAGTTTAAAATAGCTTAAATGTAATAAAAATAGCACAGAAAAGAATTAGCTGTAAACTATCTAGAGAATTCAAACCTAATAAATACAACAACCAAAACCCAAATTTTGGAGGACTTCAGTGCCTCTAAAGTCAGACTCTCAAAGAATGTTTTTGGAACTGAATAGATTTTTCTACGTCTGCATATTCTGTCTGTTGACTCTATTCTACCTTAACAAAAACACATTAGCAGGGGTCTGTTCATCTCCTTAGGCTTTGTTTCACATCTTGAGGATGGACTGAAGCTTTGTGTTTTCGGATGGGGGCCGACGAGATCAGGATGAGAATAACAGCCATCTCTGATTATATTGCATGCATCCCATTTCTAGGTGAAAGAGCTTCGTCAGCCATCAGCAAGTGTTCATTGCTTAAACTGAAAACACTGTTAACTTTCAAATACAACCCATGGAACTTACTTCATGAGTAAATTTTTCCTTCAGGTTTTTTGAGCTAAAATAAAAATAAATTCCAGATGCAAAAGTCCCTCCACTGAATTTACCTGCCCGGTAACCCATGAAAATCGATAACCAGAAATTTACAGGCCCATAAAGATTTGACTGCTGGTAAATCTTATAGTTTTGTGAATCAAGATATCATAAAAAATGATGCATGAAAAACCATTTACAACCCCATCATACGATTGTCTTGTGTAAGAGCAATTATATTCTCGGACGGACATCTCACACGAATTCCATGATATTCTCGCTCGATTTTTATATCATATATTGTTTTTCTTGAGACCTTCACTGGTAGTTTGGATAATCTTGAAATTACAGTGAGTCCTTCTCAAATGACCAAATAAACTGGCGGGATTTTTGGCATAGGTTAAGCACACAGAATACATCTAGGTGTGAAGAAAAATGGCATTGCTTGCATATATTTCTTGGATCGATTGATCCTGTGAGTTATTTCCTGGCTTATTCTTTCCTGAAAACCCTGATTCTAAACGCTGTCTGAACCACTGATTCTCAAGCTGCATTGAGTACATACTGAGTGAACACCTTTAAAAGTTGGATTGATCTCTTCTTTAGATCACGATAAGGGGAAAAAAAGGATGTGAGTGCAACACTAGTATTTGAGGTCAAGGGTAACATGCCACAAGGGGTTTATCTCTGTTCATACTCGTGAGAGTTTGCTATTACCCCTTGTTCACGTTCTCAAATGTAAAATGTCGAAATGCCAAGTCCGTGCCGCTTACACTGATCTGCTTCATCGGCAGTAGAATGGACTGGTCAAAAGACAACTCACCAACATTTTGTAAGAACATAATACAATAACAAATACTATAGGAATGTTTGTTATCACACTTATTAGCTATACTTTTCAGAAAAATATATGCAGTAAGCTATCAACCCTAGAAAGTATATTACAGTTGCACACCTAGTAAATGCACTACTTAATAGACTCTATCAAAAACCACATGAACAGCTAGAATAACCATTGGATTTGAAATGTCGACTTAGGTGTTGAATGTCTTTCTTTAATTTTTTACTTATTCTTTTTGCTTGTGGTTGTCCCAGTGTAATCATCCTTGAGCATGTTGGACCCTAAGGCTGCCATTCAATTGATCTTATGCAGGGAGTTCTTCACATACTAGGATATACAAAGGAGATCGTTGAAAATTGGGTGAAAGTTCGAGAAATCATCAAGACATCATTCTATAATGTAAGCCAATATTTTTCTAAAAATTACCTCATTGACATACTGTTTTTAGTGTCCTGAAAAGGAAAAACTTGTTAAATGACTTGATGACTCGTTAGTAAGTTCTAATTTCTTGTCATCCATATTGGGGGAGATTTGTGGAGCTGAGCAACATTGAATCTTTAAGTTTTGTAAAGGCATTGTGTTAGCATTCTCAATGAAACAAAAAGTGCAAGACTAATTTGTTTCCTTCTATATACTTATAGAACTGTCTTCTACAAAACATTACTATAAATGCATGGTATAACTTGACTGGTTAGTCTCTATATTATGTATTGGGAAACAGAACCTGTAGAGATCTTTCACGCTTGTGAAATTATTGTTAGGTCATTAGGCTGAGCCATAAGTGAACGGACATTGAACTCGGTGGAAAGGTCACTAGAAAATCATGTCCCAAGCGTAAAAGTTCCATATGGAATTTGAATTATATAGCCGAATTTTTTCCACGTCCACAATTTCTGACCTTTTTATGGGCTGTATTCTCCAACTTTTGCATCGCCCTCTTATGGGCGATGATGTGTGGATGCAGTTTTCTTTATGGATGTCAAAATTCTTAATATGTTGGCAACATAGTTCATCTCTCTTTTAAAAAATAATTTCCCAGATCTTCTTCCAACATCTTTTTATAGAGTTTAATCTTTGCAAGGAAAGAAAGTCAAATATTGTTGAGGACTTTACAAGCCAAATAAATCCTTGGTGCTTAACATAGTTGTTCCAGAACGCGTTCCGTTCCGTTCCGGAAAGTGGCCAAAAAAAATTGAAGAAAAAAAATTCGTAATTATGTAACAAAGGTAAAAAAATGCTTGTTTTTTTTTTTTTTAACCTAGTACTGTGAAGATTTGCCAAAAATTGGCAAATCTAGCTTGATCAAAAACCATGTAGAATAGTGTAAATTGTGTACACAAGTGGGTCCCACACATGTGAGGCCATGATGCCACATGGGAAACCCATCCTAATGTAGGTTAGGTCAAGTCAAGAGAGTTGGTCATGTCTATTTGATGGTCATCCCTACTTTATAGGACCTACACCTAAGTTTAAGGTGAAAATTTGACCAACTAGCTACCTACCAAGCATAACTCTAGGAAATAGACTAGGATTTCATTCTAGGTCAAGGAGAGTGAGTTAACTTCCTTATTACATGCTGGAAATCCACCTAACTTTAAGAAGGAAGTCGAATTTGCTATGTATTCCCTCTCTCCATAGTGAGAAGATAGAAAATTTTTGGAGCTCATTGGCAATCTCAAGCTAGTTTACTATGTACATTGAGTTTTTGTGATCCAAATGAAACCAAATCAATTTCTACTTGTTTCTCAGGTTGAAGGCCGTACTACAGCCTGTAGTACACACGTGTGGGCTCGGATTTCAATGTTTATCAATGCTTTTGATTGTTAATGCTTGTTGTTTGTCAAATTGCCAATCTAGATCAACTTTTTTGTGTCTAGTTTTTTGATAGATTGTTAAGCAAGCATCCAATCACTCTTGTGGATCTTTTGTAGATCCATTTATGGTCCTAAAGTACAGTGTTTTCACAAAAGTACCACATCCGACCCAATATGTTCCGGAACTTATAGTATGTTTTGACTAGTTTGGGTCGAAACGGGTTTCTAAGATTCTTAGTAACGTAGCAGAACACATTCTGTTGCAAACATGTTTTGGAACAAGCATTTTAGAATGCAAAAAAATTTCTTTTAAAGGAAAAAAGCATCAATGGTTAGAAACGAATTTGTGCTACTATTGTCTATGCTAGAATTACCAATATACAATTCCTACATGAAAAAGAAACAATTACAATCTTAAAATTTGGTTATTGGCTCAATTGTCCTAGACTTAAGGCCTAAAAGTGGAAATTTTATAGACCTCTTAAAACTTGAAAACAAAGTGATCACTTGTTTTTGCTGTTTAGTTCTCATCTTGATCATCGAAAGGATGATTGTTGGAAATCACCCTTTGGAAGTTCGTGTATAGGTTTTAAACACTAGAAATCCTTTACCAAACAATGGAGGATGATGAAATCGACTCCCTCTATAGTGGATTTTCTTCATGTGCCTCACCTTTTCACTTTTTATGAGTTGTGGGCCTCCTATACTTTCTTAATTAACTTTTCATAAGCCATTAACTACTTCCAAGTTTCTTCAATGACTTTGAGAGTCAACTATATCGACAAAATCAGGTCATGCCATTATCCAGACTCATAATCAATGTCTACGACAGACAATCAACTTACATGCTGAAATTGATACAAAATGCAAATAGATCAAGTATCAATTATAAGGATACATGAAACGCAAGGTAAAAAGCACTTTTATACATCAATAAGATGGTTCATACAAAAAGATAGCTTGCTGGAACTTCTGCTACGGCAAGGAGTAAACTTAAAAATCAGCTTCTCTTCTACTCTCTTTGCTTGATCCATAAATTGGGTGAAAGGGTTGATGTATCTACGTTTTGAAAGATCGAGACAATCAAGAACAAGTCTTGTTGCGAGAAGGTTTATTGGTACAATAACTATAAGAGATCTTTTTTTTTTTTGCAATTCTAAGACATTTGTGTATCAATTGCCATTTTGAATCTTATCACTTGATGATGCCAACAGTCAAATTTATCGTGTATCTTTGGTGAATGCATTTCGATCCAATTTTTTTTCACACAATCTTTCTCAGGAACTTAAGCACTATGATGCTTCCCAAGAAAAAGACCTTGTGAAGTGGAATTTTGGAGATAAATGTATTGATGTAAGTTCTTACAACTTTTCCACCTCCTTTTGCTAATCCATATGGGAAAATTATGATGTTTTTTTATTTTGAAAAAAAAATAGAGATCCATTAAAACCTTTACATGTTTGCTCATTAACTGCACCAAGGGATTAAAAGCTAGAGTTTCTTTTTCCTTTCACTAGTTCAAGAAAATGTAAATGGAATACACTACTACAAAGGGTTAAACTAATCTATAGATGAGATCAAGGGTGTAAATATTTCCATAACAGATCATCTGATATTAGACTTTCAGACTTCAAGGTAATTTACAGTTGCCTTACGTAAGTATCCACAAATCCACCAATAGATATGATGTTCATTTGAAGTATCAAAAAAAGGTCGTACATCCAAGGATGCAAGAATAAAAGAATGATAAAAAGATATGCAATAATTTCCCCATAATAAATGTATTGGAATATGTTTTGTTGTTTATGTAGGTTGTATACATATCTGACCTCACTTTATATCCTATCGATGGACTATATATTTATACCTGATATAAATTTAGATAGGTGAATACTTGAACACATTAAAATAGAGACTAGTATGTTTTATAGGACTACATATAGATGGTTACTTGTCATGTGCCAAACCCAAGCCTAAGAGCAATAACAATGAAATTAAAGCTAGAAGCAAGAGAAACACAAACTATTCAAGATAGCATGTTGCATAAGCAAATGAAGCAAATGACACAAGAATCTCCATGAATCACAATAGGAATGAACAAATGATTACAAAGCATTGAATAGAGCATGGATCATGTGTATTGGGCACATGAGACCTAGCAAGATGAAATCCCAAGGCTCACATTCACAAAGGAGGAAGAGGAGATGCAGCTCCAACTTCTCTCAATTGTGAATGAGCCAAAAGATCCGTAAAATGATGTCTCTTGCTTACTTATAGACAATCCCCTAACTTAACTAAACATAACTATCTTGAAGGCCCTTGTTAAGTCTTATTAAGTCTACTTTGGGCCCTTGTTGGCCTATTATCCTTATTTAAGTACTTTGGATGGCCTAAAGAGGGAACCACCTTATTCTTAATGCTAATAGCTCCTTTTGGGCCTAACAAAGCTTACACTGGATATTCTAATACATTGATAAGCACTGATGTACTAAAAGTACATGGCACTCCTCCTACTTAAACATTTTTGTCCTAAAAAATAGAGATGCTTGTCTAATCAGCTTGATCGCCTTGATTAAGTAGTTATGATTGAGGATGTCACATCCAAAACTTGTTGCATCATTACAGATCCAAAGTTGTTAATTTGAATCCATTTGTTAGCTTCAATCCGTAACCCATGTTCCCATGAAGGAAAAATGATGGTCTAAGAAGATATTGATGAAGCACCATACCAACTTTGATTGACTATATGCCTTTTACAAGTTTGGTAGTGATATCTTGAAACAAAGGTCAAATTTTCAAAAAATTATGTATGTTGCATGTCATTTAGGATTTGCCAGATGAGAAGCTTGTTAACGAGTCACCTATCGGATATGTAAGTATTACTTCTAGAATGCTTAATTTTCATGGACACATGAAAGCAATATGCATCTGAATCACCAATTGTACCCCTCTTTATTCAAAAGACATAAAAAAAAAAAAAACATTTGTATGGATCATTATTATGGTCTTACAACATTTTGAAAATCCTAATTTTGTCATTCTTGTTTAGCTTGGAAAACAATGGCTTGTTTTAGTGAAGGATTTAACAGTTGCAAGAATCAAACATCAAAATTTGAAGGAAAGATGTGACAATGCAAGCAAGGTGAGAATTGATTTCATGTCTCATCAAATAATTCTCCTTTTTTACTTGGATTGATAGTCTTCACTTTTTCTTCTGATGACTTGGAGGCTCTTTTTATTTTCATACTTAATTATATTGTTTAAAGCATCAATTCATGCTATGGTATCTCTCTTTGTGTTAATACTTATTTTTCCAATGCCTTACAATGTTTCTTTGACAATTATGAGTAATTGCACAATGATATCATCTCTTAGTTCAAACTTCATATAATTGCTTATTAAGATTCTTGAACCATTCCAATTTTCTTTTTTATTTCTCTTTTCTTTGGAGCCATTATACGGGGGGCCCTTCAATCCAACACTTAAAAAAACAAAATGTATTTCTCTTTTCAGACTCATTGTTAGTTTGAGGCGAAATATCATAGACAAGGTAAGGACCACAATTTTACATTGTAATTAAAATTTGTCATTTGGGTAGATTTAGTGATATAATTTGAGCTACTTTTGGGCCCTAACTAGAGCCCCCATACCTTGCCCAAATATAGGCCTTTTCACGCTATAAATAGACCTTGTCAACTCATTATCAATGAATGATAATTGAGAGCCCAACTCTTAGAGTAACTTAGACTAGCTTAGCACAGGAGCTTAAATATTTCAATATATTCATAGATGTTACAATTTTGTATTGGTGAATGCATTTGCAATACTCTCTATATATCTTTTTTATGTTTTGATATGTTTTGCTCACAACTTATTGCTTTCTCCAAAGTGATAAAGTTGGAAACTCACATCATGCCTTAAACCATCCAATCCATTGTATCTACCTACTTGTGTCCAAGCAACCATGTGCTGCCATAAAAATATCGCAAAGCTTATCGATCAAACATGGACCATCTTCGGAGGCCTAACCTATCATTTCCTAAACATAAAATGCAAGTTTAACAAGTTAATCAAGAATGCTCAAAAAGATGATTAATTGTAGGCTGAACTATAAAAAAGTATCAATAACACCCTTCAAGACCAAAGCCAAATGAACGTGGATGAAAACAAAAAAGATGAATCGGTTGAGGTGGGTAAGAGGAAGGAGTTATAGGAGGAAGATCCAAAGCTACAAAGATTTTCCTAATTAATACTTCAACTAGTTATCCAAGAGCTATGGGGACTTTGCATGTCATAGTGTATCCCCAATCTAACTATTAGAAACCATTAAAGGTAGCAAGTGCTTTTTTGTATCCACTCTTAAACCCCAAACATTATCTACAACAGAGCAGAAAATGTTTTTTAAAAGAATTGGGAGAATACAGGTGGAAGACCAAAGCAATCCCTTATTGAAGGAAGGTTGAGAGCACATGTGCCATCTATTATCTTGAGTAGGCTATCATATGGTTGTAAGGTGACCTTCATCACCTTAGGAAAGTAACCTTTTAAAGCACATGACCTGCCACAGAGGAACGCTCTTACAAATACTCTCTAACATTGCATGGAAGGATACCTTTGAAAACATCTATAGTAAATTGTTCAAATATCTTCTTTTGTCAATTTAAGAGTGAAAAGGCAAAGATCACAAGCCAAGGGCCCAAACTCATGGAAAGTCCCGTCAACACCACCCAAGCAAATTTTGGTAATTAGGGATATCAATCCAAAAGCAAGAATTTAATCGACAACAATAAGGCAAGGCACTCGGAATTATGGTCCTCGTGAACACCTTTTTTGAATCAAGAGTGGCCATTGTCCAACGTGGATTGGGTGTGATGTGGTAGGAGGCCAGAAAATTTTAGCAAGTTTATGAAGGGAATAAAGGTTTAAAGCTAGGGAGAGTCTCATACTTCTCTAAAACTCGTAGGTGATATAAAAAAGATTGGTCTTGTGATAGATATGGCCATCACTAATATTAGTGTTGCATGAAAAAATAAAGATACATTTGTAGATTATGTCAAATGTGAGAAAGAAGTGTTGTTGAAGGCAATCAGTATGTTAAAATTCAACAATGGGAGAAGTTGGATGACACCTTACTATTGGGTGCAGCAACCACTTCTTTGAGATAGGACCAGGTGGAATTGAGTGGGGAAATTATACACATTGATGTGCAGCCTTAACTAATTTTAAAGGGACGGTCATGAATTGGGCCAATTGAATGACCTTGTGGATGTGCAAGTATATCAAGTGACTTTAAAACACTAAAGCTAGATGTCATCTTAAACTATAATGATCAAGGTGTGATGCTAAAGAAAGTAGAAGTGGAGTTGAATAATCCAAAGAACAGCGAAAGAAAAACCCAACACACTTCGTATAAGATCATAGCAAAGGCCATTGTTAGGAGAATTGCTCCTCTACTTCCCACCCATCTCTCCATAAGTTAGGCTAGTTTTATCAAAGGTAGGTCCCTTTTTGACAACATCCTGAATGTCTAGTCCACCATTGATTCCTCCCTATGGTATAATTATCCGGCCCTTCTGCTTAAGATTGACTTTGATAAAGCCTTTGACCGCATTAGTTAGAACTATCTACTTTTTTGATACACTTCTTTTGGACTGCCTGACTACATCACTAAGATTATCAGAGCCGTTTTTGCTTCTGCCTCCTCTTCCATTATCTTTTAGGGTGTTCTCTCTCTTTTTCTATGTCTCGTGTGGCATCAGACAAGGCTGCCCTTTGTCCCCCTATCCCTTTGTTATTGCTACAGAACCCCTTATTTTCCATCTTCACAAGCTCAACTCCTCCCCTTCCTTTCGCCTTTTCATTTTTCAGGGTGTTCCACTTGGCCTGCAACTCTTTGCTGATGATTTGGCTTGCTTTATTGAGTTACATTACCATTCTACTTTCCTTCTCCTTTCTAAGTTTGCTCGTTCATGTGATTTCTCTGACTCGTTGATTAACTACCAGAAATCTGATATCATTGTTCTCTCTCATGATGCTCCACCTGACTGGTGGCTAGATTTAGACCTTCACGTCCTTCCTCACGGTACCATATTCAGATACTTGGGTTTTCCTCCAGGAGCTTCACTTACTAACAGAGACCGTTTTAACTGGATTCTTGATAGAATCAGGTCCAAAATTTTGTCTTGGAACTCTTTTGACCTAGGCTTATAGTTCTCAAGCATATCATGATGCATATTCACCACAACATCTATAGTTTGTATAAATACTCCTTCGACAACCTTCGGGAGTTTCAAATCTAGTTTCCAAAGCAATTCCACTAACTTTCTCAGCAACACTAGTCCCTTTGCTAGACTTTAGTTGCTCCAAAATTTGCTTTAGTGTAACATTTGTTGCATCCTCCTTTGAACAAACAACATCTAGTCTCTCAACTTCAAAGTTGGCCTTTCCAAACTCAAACATAGTTGACAAACTTGAGAAAAAAACAAACTTAACAAAGCACATTCAAATCATCAACATAACAACAAGTATACCCTAAATTCCAAGAAAAATAGGATGGAGTTGACCGATAACAATGAGAACCAGACTCACAACAAGCTTGTCACACTAAAAATTAGCAACCTCTAGCATAAATTTGACTTGCAATAAAATCTAAGCAAAATTAATAATAGAGTAGGGTCTAGGAACTTGGTCTAACTATAGGAAGGATTAACACTCATATGGATAGCCAGTTACAAAAATTTAACAAGTAACAAACATTTACAAGAGATTCACAAAAGCTGGATTTCCACATAACAATCAAGAAAAGCCTACACAAGGGGCACTTGGACCCAATAAGAGATAATAGGCCAATGATCCACCATAGGGAAGACTTCTACCATTTTGAAAGATCATAAATTTTTAAAATTTTCCTTGAAAATGGCATTGAAAACCTTTAACATTTTTCAGTAGGGCGCTGAAGGCTTTTGATGCTAATTGAAGATGTAGATCATTCAAAAAGTAGGCATAGGGACATCCGGTAGGCTAATTGCCTCCATATCCAAAAAATCATTCCGCTCTTATACCAAAGGTTGCACACAAGCTCTAAGACCCTAAGTAAAACGGAAGATTTACTTAAAACAAAAGCTTGTCTTTTTATTAATCTCAAAAAGGATTACATATATCGGCCATAAACTATGAGAGCTCTACTACGAGTCTCCTCCCAACCTAGCTACATAGGAATAAGATATAGAATGTTTGCACAAGGCTCACACTAATCAGCACGCTTTAACTCTGACTCATCCTAAAGCCTCCATACCCCTCTTGGTAGATCCTTGGCGCATATGCATGTGGGTTGCTAAAACCATCTAACCACATGTCACTCATGAATTAGGTCATAAGTCCAAATCAACATATGACACGTGACCTTGGACTAGTCAACACCTACATTTCAGGAAGTGAGTCGATCTAAGTGAGACCCAATACCACTTTGCCATTTCAAAAATTGTCACTCACAACTATGACCCATTTTTTCATACAATTTACAATTGTCTCCACAAGTCACTGACTTTGTCGTTTACAATTGATATTCATGACTTCACAATCACAAAAGGTAACGAATTCAAAATGCATGTGATAGATATATAATGGATAAGCAAATGCCTAGGGTTAGTAGAGTGGGGCAAAGAGCTTAATAGGAGGGTTTTTTTCTTTAGTTAGGGATAGCTATCCCAACTAGATAGAAAACTTTTTTTTTTGTGAGACTACGTGCTATCCAAACCTTAGACATGATCAAGACATGATCATCAACTTTAGATTAGCTTCATGCTAGTGCTTTTTCAAATTTGTATATATCGAACCTTGCCACTTGAAACTTTCATGGATCACCTTCACTTCAAAGGTGTATCTAATGTCATAGAAAGATTATCAAAGTTCTTAGAGAATTCTTATCTCATAGTACATTAGAAGTTCAGATGTCAAATCTTTTATCTTTTTGAAATTCTCTCAAGATGATTTGAAAATATTAATGTTCAATCTCACCATACTCTCACATATGGAATAGCTTTCTATTTGACCATTTTATTATCCAATTTCCATTCTCCCATTATGTAAAATTGTGTTTCCTTGTAGCTAATCTTTCTTTAAAGTTCCGTAGAATTAGGGTTTTTCATGTACTTGAGATATCCTTTGTAATAGAAAAGTCCATGCAGCAATGTAATACCATGCTTGCCAAACCATACCTTTCCAAATGCTCCCTCTTGCTATAGTTGTATTCATTTGTTGTGACTAATATCCTTTTGTTGTCCGTTGTTATTGCACTCATATACATTCACATATGGATCATGGTTATTACCACCTATAGAGCATTAGAAAGTTTACTACAAAAATGTATCTGAATTTATCATGGGCATTACATTGCTCTTTTAGGTTATTCACGTGAGGAAAACTTCCTATTGTCATACATATGCCTTCTCTTTATAGAAGCATTCTAAATGTGAATGGTGAGGTAAATATGACAAGTTAACTTTTACTCTAGAATATTTTGGCTTATATATGCTTGCAAAGATTAGTAAGCAAAGCAACATTAAGTGATCAAAATTTGCATCCTTCACAATCTACAATTCATGTAAGTAAATGATAAGCACAATCTTTTGTCATCATATATCAAACTTTTACATTATGTAAAATTTTCACTTACCTTAGTCAAAGTCGTTGTCATTGCAAATGCCCTTTCTTTTTTGATATAATCTGTACTACTTCTATTTAAAACTCAACCACACTGCAATCTCATTCTTGGGCAAAATGTTGCTTTTGATGCTTTAGTTTTAGTGAACTAACTACTTTCACTCCTCTACTCCCTTTTTATAAGTTTTGTTCTTGATTTTCTTGACCCAAGCTCATCAAATAATATATTATAAATCAATTTCAACAAGGAACACAAATAAACTCATATTAAGTAGAGCTCCATCGAGATGTGTCTTTATCCTAAATTTGATCACCTTCAAGCCAATCTTCATAGAAACATCTACTACTAAATTAGGAAGAGCATCCATTTTTGCACTGTATACTACTACTAGTGTACTATTGCAACACCTTGTCCCATAGCAATGACACATGCACTCCCTTTTTTTTATGAAATGTTTCTATGCAAAAGCTTGGACTCAGAAGAAAATTTCCAATATTACCATTGGCATATGGAGCACCTTAAGTCCACTTTGGTAGCAGTTGTAGAGGATAAAATAAACTTGTACAATAATTGTGGCGTTACAAGAAATACTCCACTAACTTAATCCATTATCAATTGCAATTGGCTCTCTACATTATAGGGCAATTTTGAGACATTTCCATCATTCTACTCTCTTATATTGCACAATCTATTTTCAATCTATCCAAATGTGAGAAATAAATTAATAGGACCCAAGAAAGTTTAGAAGAGCTCATGTGAAGCAAAGACTAATAATGGTAGCACCCATTTGTTCTCAAACATAAATGATTAAACTCTTAAATGGTGATGCCAACTATAGCTTGATTTGTCTTGAAATTTACATCATGTCTTAGTCAGAGTTTCTTGCTATTTGTCAACAAAGTCCATAAAATCTTAACAAAGACAAATTATCTATCAAATTCTAGTTTTTTGATATTGAAACCATTGACGATATGATAATGTACTAGTACAAGATAACTTCTAAAACTTGGTCGATTAGAAGACTTGACAATCTATATTGCACTAAAATTTTGTTGTTTTATATCATTCATGAACATATTGTAAATATACAGGTTGTTGCAGATGTAGAGTTGGAATCAATGGTTGCAGAGCTAGAAGTCAAAGCTCTCTTTGAAGAATTGTCAAAGATGATGAATAAGGAAAAAGAACTTATGGATGTTATGAAGGTAGCTAAAGAACAAAAGGTTCCCAATGAAACAAACGATGTTCAAGAAAGAGATAATGTGTCCAAGGAAAATGACGAAGAAGGCGAAGAAGAAGATGTTGAAGAAGACAATGGTGAATGAGGTTTTTTATTAAAATCATAGGAACTAGTTTGTTTTTATGATTATTATTAGTCTTTCAATTTTCACTTACAATTCATGGCCTATGCAAAATGACTCAGTCAAGATTCACCTTTTTATGTTCATCACAATAAGGTAAAAGTTTAATTTATTTCATCTTTTTGGATTGTGTTTATTCATTTATAAAAAGCTCGCGATTTAATTTTATGAAGAAACAAGGAGTGCCTCGTAAGCCACAAACACATATTCATGTAATTTGAGTTTTTTAATTCATTGATAATCTTCTTAAAGTTTTGATGCTAGTTATATTGGGTGTCCAAGTTGTTACATATTAGTATGCTTAAATAATCAAACAAAATAGACATTATGTGTGTGTGTGTGTGTGTGTGTGTGCGCGCGCGCGCGCACGCG
Source organism: Diphasiastrum complanatum (assembly GCA_029204225.1). NCBI lineage: Eukaryota > Viridiplantae > Streptophyta > Lycopodiopsida > Lycopodiales > Lycopodiaceae > Diphasiastrum > Diphasiastrum complanatum. The sequence goes on along the minus strand of MU832234.1, from coordinate 56,302 downwards.
CACGCGCGCTTTTGTATTCAATCTCATCTAAAAACATAATACCAAGACATTAAATGCTTATATTTATCGATGTCGTGTGTGTGAAAGCATCATCCTCATTAGCTCAAAATTTAGGGTACCTCACTCTTCACGAATCACTTTTGCAACTAGCATGTATCATACAAGAACTTTTGGAAAACTCATGTCTCTAATTATTGACTTTTCTTGGAACTATAACTCAAATGAGTTATGTACCACTCATATTTTTTCTGCCAAAGGCTTTTGATATTCTTCGTTCTTGCATAATCTAAACAACAACATGAATCGAAGTCTATGTTGTTCCCAAAATTAGCACTTCTTGGCATGAAAGATTCAAGAAATCACCTACCCAATTGTAATACACACCTTGGTTGAGATCATGAAAATAGGAGACTGATTGGCTACATTAGGAGAAAGTTACCTATCCTAGTGGTTTTTTTTTTTTAAAACCTAGGGTTTGAATCTAATAGGCAAGGATGTGATGAAGACAAAAGAAAGATCGATGTAGTCTCCATGCATTTGGCAAGTAAACTTGAACGTGGAGTGAAGAGGTATATCCGAATGAAACAATCAAAAGTGTTAATACGTAGAATTAGGGCGTTCTCCTATTTGTACAATGTGATTGCTACAAATTTCCAAAGTGGATGTAACTCATGGCATGGCCTACACTATACACACAACAAATGCTTACTATTGATCCAAGAAATCAATCAAATATAGCTATCATTGACCAATTTAAAGCTAGATGACAATTGAGATCCAAGAACACTCACGAATCTAGATTTTGTTTCATGATGATCTACCTTCAAGCATGTACCATGTCAAAAAAGTGAGTTTTGGGGACCTTGAATAGATCATCCACAACCTACATGCATGAGAGGTTGCACACTACCAAACTACTCTTGATCAACTTAGATTTTCAAGAGCTATCTAACACAATTTGGATCTAGGCAAGAGCTCTTGTACACAAAAAGCAATCATCATCCAAATTCAAGCAAGTTTCAGGAATATCCTCGAAAAAACTAAGTAAATTTCATTATGGAAGAGCCAAACAAGCACTTGCTCTTGGGTAGAGAAACCAAGTGAGGTCTCGCATAGAGAGAGAAAGTACAAGAGTGTGCTAGTCAAAAACTTGATTAACTCTCAAAATTGTTACAAGTACAATGAGACTCCACATCCATATAGTGTTAGCTAAAGCTCCTACTCAATAAGGCATGTAGTCACCCCTAAACATGATTGGATCCATGATTTGCACCTCATATTTTGATTGGACCCCAAAAGTCAATGTGATGATGAATTTGACCTATGGTGCACTACTTGCCAATTCGCACTTTTACACTTCATGACGTTTATTAACACCTCTTAAGACTCGAGATGGATGTCTAATTGTCTATCCTAATCATGCATTTTGATTTATGTCAGTCATGAGGAGATTGAGGCCCAACCTCATGAGGACATGGCATGATTCTACTTGACTAGCTTTTGCCTACTTTCACATTGCTTTGTAAAACAAGTTATTCTAGGACATGAATTAGCTAATGCAAATAGGCCTACTAATCACACGTGGGAACATGCTCCACACATGTGTGATTTACATATGTACATCAAATTGTAAAATGATCAAGCTAAATTTTGCATATTTTTCATAGAGACTTCCTCTTTAGTCCCTCAAATTGCTAACTAAGGGAAAGCAAGTTTTCAATGAGTTAATATAAAATCTAATTTTGTTTCATCCTAACTTTTGGCAATGGGGAGTTCTAGCTATGAAAATGTCATGTGCCACAAACCCCAAACTTATAGCAATAACAATGAAGTAAAGCTAAAAGCAAGAAGAGAACAAGACAATCATAATCTAGTCTTCCATCATTGAATTATATTACTGTATAAAAACCATACCATTACAAAATATATTTTTTCACTGACCATCGACCTTAATGATAAGCTAAACAAAAACTTGAATTAGTCTCCAATATATCAAATGCATCTCAGCAAAAAAGTTTAGGAAATACTACATGTATATATGAGATAATAGATCTTGGAATCTCATGATGTACAATACTATTCCTCACATACAAATGTGTCGCTTCAAGAGCCTTTAATATTTTTCTACATGAAAAAGATTATCTTGCTTGCAAAATATGTCTTTGTCATTTAGTGTCCTTGTCTGAACCTAGAGAAACCTACAATAAATCAATATCTTGCCATGAATCATCAAGAATTAGTAGTGCTTATAGTAAACTTACACCTTATTTATACCTAATGGCAAGTTATATGGTTTCCATGTAACCATGTACATCTTGTGCGTGATAAGATATTAGTCTTGTCTCGCATAACTGGGCTAACGTAAATAGCCTGGTTTTGATTTGTTGTTCTATTGAAGCCTTTTCACAGAGATCTGTTGAAAAAGTTTCCGTAACTCTTAGCGAAGGTACTAAGAATTCTACGGGCATTACCGCTTCTTGACCATATACTAAGTGGAAAGGTGTAATCCACCCAGTGGCTTTCTTCGGGGTGGTGCAGTAAGCCCAGATAGCTGAGAAAGAAAAAAAAAAATTCCCAATCAGAGTGACTGGTTTCAACTATCTTGGTTAAAATTTTACAGATCGTCTTGTTAGTTGATTCAGCCTGGCCATTACACCTAGGATAGTACGATGTACTTTTTCTGTGAACGACAAGGTGATGGCGTAGGAGATTATCAACGACAACATTTAAAAAATGTGTGCCGCAATCACTAACAAGCTCTATGGGACAGCCAAAATGGGTAATAATGTTTTCGTAAAGAAAACGTGCAACTGTTTTGCGTTGGCATCCTTCATTGCTCGAGCCTCCACCCACTTAGTGGCGTAATCTGTGGCTATGAGGATGTACCGAGCTTGGGTATGTTTTGTTGCTGGACTAATTGGTCCAACAAAGTCAATCTCCCACTTATGGAAGGCTTCGCCTTCTATAATGGGAGTCAGTGGCGTGAAGTCTACTTTGGTATTTTTCTTTGCTCGTTGACAAACATCACACGCTTTAATGACAGCAAACGTGTCCTTAAACAAAGATGGCCACCACAATCCTGCTCGAAGGATAATCTTCGCTGTGGCTTCAGCAGAAAAGTGGCCACCTCCAATGCCCTTATGAGCCTGAGATATTATCGGTCGTATCTCAGATTCATAAGCACATCGTCGAATAATGCCGTCAACGCCCCTTTTGAAAAGTTGTCCTGCAATTAACTGAAAGGGCGCTGCTTTTATTAAAAAGTTCTTTTTTCCGTTGTACTCAGGCCTTCTTTTAGTCGGCTTGTTGTGAGGAACTGAGTGATCTCCTCAGCCCATAAGGGTGTAGCATCGATCTGAAAAAGGCACGCATTAGAAAGATCATCGTTGACTGGTGCAGTTGCTTTTTCAGCACTTGGTAGTCTGGAAAGGTGATCCGCCATGAAATGTTGGGTCCCTTTCCAAACGACTACATGAAAATTAAATCCTCCAAAATCAGTAGCCATCGAGCTATTCATCCCGTCTTACAGGACTTATTAACGATATATAGAAGTGCTTGATGGTCTGTGTAGAAAGCAAAGGTCTGGCCTAATAAATAATGTCTTAGTTGTTGTACAGTGTAGACCATCACCAATGCTTCTCTCTCAATAGTTGTATAGTCTACTTTAGCAGGCACGAGTTGCCGGCTTAAGAAGCGTATGGGAAAGTCTTTGTCATGCTCGTCCGGTTGTGCAAGAAGACCTCCAATGGCATACTTACTTGCGTCAGTATGCACAAGGAACTCTTTTGTGTAATCTAGCGAGCGGAGTATGGGAGTCGTCGTGAGGGCTATTTTCAACTCCTCAAAGGCCTTAATTCGTTCTTCGGTCCAACGAGGATCTACCACAAGTAAATAAATGAGGTGTGCCTTGCCGGCATAGTCGATTATAAAGATGCGATAATAGTTGGTATGCCGAGGAAGACATATACTTCCTTCACTGTTGCAGGTAGGGGCATGTCCACGATAACCTTGATTTTTGACGGGTCGGTAGAAATACCGTCCTTTGATATTATATGCCCGAGTACAACCCCATGGGTGACCCATATTTGACATTTATCAGGGTTTAGGACATGAGCCAACGGTCCTGGAGTTTTGATCTCCTTAGAAATTGATTTTGGTGGATGAGTTGGGCATCTAAATAGAGGAGTACATGTTCATTCGTCATTTCTACATCATCTATGGAAAGAATACCTTCTTCCGAAACATGGGTGGTAGAGACGCTAGGTTCTGCAACAAGCTATAGGAATCGGGTCAGTCATCATAAGTGGGATGATGGGTGTGTCAATGTCTGTAGAAGATGGGATAATATCCACATCTGCTGCAGCAGTTTCGATACGACATCGATTGGAGGAGCTACCAAGTTTGGAGGCCCTTCAAAGTTTTCTTTTTTTTGAAGAATCAAGACAAGAGTACAAACTCTTGAGGATGGACAAGCTATCACTCAATCATAATGATGGCAAAGCTTTATTTGTCAAGGACAAGCACAAAGGTAGGAGCAAGAACCAATATCAACAATCCTCAAGCAAGGACAAAGCCGAAGCCAAAGACAAAGATGAGGAGGAAGATGATTCCTCTGGTGCTTCTATATCTAAGCTCAAGAAGAAGAGGATCAAGTGCTTTTATTGTGGCAAGAAAGGCCATTATGCCACCAATTGCTTCAAGAAGAAGAATCAACTCAAGCAAGCCAACATCTCCAATGAGAAAGAAGACACTATTGCAAGTGACGGAGAGAGATCTCTTATGGTCTCTAGCTTTTCATCCTCTCCTTTCAAGAAGGATGGATTATGGTATATTGATAGTGGAGCTTCTTCACATATGTGTAGCTCCAAGGACTCTTTCTCATCTATTGCACCTTATGATGGAGCCAAGAAATCAATATACACTGCAATTATTATGAATGTCCAACTGAAGGAATAGGGTATATTTTCTTGAAGCTTGCATCTTCTAAAGTTCGAGTCTATCACTAAAGTTTTTTTTGTACCTAAGCTTACAAAGAATCTTATTAGTGTTGGGCCAATTGCTTGATAATGGCCTTGATGTGAAATTCAATGTCAATACGTGTACTATCAAAAAGTGAGATACTTGCACTAGGATCTAGATTTGGAGGCATCTATAAACTAGATCCAAGAGAAAGTGTAAATTCTTGTAATGTTGTTTTTGTGACCAAGCTATCTATGGAGGAATTATGGCATAGGAGGTTGGGAAATCCCAACTACAAATCCATGCTCTCTATGATCAAAGAAGCCAAAGCTATTGGCTTGCCAAAGTCATTTTCCAAGGAGATCAAGCCATGTGAGGCTTGTGCTATTGCTAAATCTCACAAGAAACCATTTACAAGATCTTCTATCAAGAGTAAGCATCCTTTGGATTTGATTCACTTGGATGTTCATTTCTCATCATCTATGAGCAAGGGAGGAGCCACTTGCTTTGTAACTTTTATTGATGATTTCACAAGATACACTTGGATATATCTTCTTTTCTAAATATATGGTGTTTGATCATTTCCTTATTTTCAAAGCTTATGTTGAGAAGCAATTCTCATTAAAGATTAAAGCTTTTAGATGTGATGGTGGAGAGTATATCTCCAGTATATTCCATGACTATAAAAAGGCATAAGGATTGAGGCATCTTTGCCAAAAGACTTTTGGGGAGAAGCCATAAGCTGTGCAAATTATCTTTGCAATAGACTTCTACATATTGCTCTTGGAGGAAAGTCACCATATGAGATCTTATTTATGAAGAAGCCTAAGGTTGATCACCTTAGAGTTTTTGGATGCATATGTTTTGCCCATATTCCCTTGGAAACAAGGAGGAAATATGATCCTACTTCATGCAAAGGGATCATGGTTGGATGTTCATCCACCAAGAAGGCCTATAGAGTCTTTATACTCTCTACCTCAAATGAGATTGAGAGTAGAGATGTTATTTTTTATGAAGAGCAAAAATCCAATTTGGAAGGGGCCGAGATCAAAGCATCTCTAGATGCATCACCAACTGTTGCTATTGAAGACAATTATGAAGTGATGGGGTCAAGAATTGAAAAGGAGTCTCCTCGGATTTTTTCACCAAGAAGATGAGAGAGAGAGAGAGAGAGAGAGAGAGAGAGAGAGAGAGAGAGAGAGAGAGAGAGAGAGAGAGAGAGAGAGAGAGAGAGAGAGAGAGAGAGAGAGAGAGAGAGAGAGAGAGAGAGAGAGAGAGAGAGAGAGAGAGAGAGAGAGAGAGAGAGAGAGAGAGAGAGAGGCTCTCATATGTTGATAAAGGCAAATAAGTGGATCTTGATTCCACTAATTATGCCTTCTTTGTTTCTCATGAAGAGCCAAAGAATGTTCAAGAGGCACTCAATACCAAGGAGTGGTATGATGTCATGAAGCAAGAGTATGATGCATTGATCACCGACAAGTGACTTGGGAGCTTGTGGATCCACCATCCAACAAGCATGTGATTGGATGAAAGTGGGTATTTCGAATCAAATACAATCATGATGGCACCATCAACAAGTACAAGGCAAGATTATGTGCTAAAGGATCTGCTCATAAAGGTGATGAAAGATCCTTCGAGGACATCACACTTTTTAGGAGTCTTATAGGCTCTAATTTGGCTTGCCATCACTAGGCCCGACTTGAGCTTTTGTGTACACAAGTTGAGCCAATTTATGCAAGATCCAAAGATCTATCATTGGAAGATGGCCAAGAGGATTCTAAGATATATATCTTCATCTTTTGACTATGGTCGGAATTTGCAAGTGATAAGATGGATCGAAAGTCCATAAGTGCATACACCATATTTCTTGGAGGCAATCTTGGCCCAAAAAGCAAGATACTATATCTTTTTCATCATGTGAGGCCGAGTACAAAGCACTCACCACAACTACCAAAGAGGTGCTTTGGATCAAGAGATTGTTATTGGAGCTGAAGTGCATCAAGGGGGATGATCTACCAATGATCAAATGTGACAACATCTCAGCCCAAGCCCTTGCCAATAATCCCATATTTCATGCAAGGAGCAAGCACATAGAAGTGGCACACCAATTTGTGAGGGAAAAGCTAATTGGAGGAGAAATCTATTTGGATCATGTCAACACATCCTCTTGTATTGTCGATCTACTCACCAAGCCCTTGAGCAAAAGTGCCTTCACCAAGCATAGATCTAATCTTCGAGTAATATCAAGATCAATGCTTAATCTTCAATAGATAACTTTTTAGGAGTGTGAAAAATACAAAAAGGTTATCTATGTTAGTTGTAGGGGTGTTACACTTTTCAATGTCAAGCATCTTGGTGTAGAACATTGATAGGGTCAAAATTGGCATAGAAGGCAAATTGGTCAAATCCACATGTAAAGCCTCTATTGAGCCGAAGTAGTGTAAGGCGTAGATCTCTAGCTAGATAGGTTGTAAAGTTGTTATTGGATGTGTGACAAAACAAAGTTCACTGAGGTCCAATAGAATTAAGATTTGGAAGTATCAATGATCCAATAGGATTTGAGTTATGCTTGAAAATAATCCAATAGAATCAAGAGGTGGATGCATCATTGGTCCAATAGAATCAAGAGGCGATAGAAATGAGGTTTGATAGTTTTTGAGGGTGAACTACCTCGTGGATCTACTAGTCTCATTCTACTTCTCATTTTGTTCTAAGTAACTTGGAGATCAATCAGGTTTTTGATTCTAAGTGTTTACTTGATTTCTCTCTCTACCCAAGAGCTATTGATTGCATTCTCTCTCTACTGTAGGGTCGAAGATCTTGTGTAATAGTAGCCCTCTCGCCTGTCAACAAGGGTTAGATCACTGGATAGGTGCCTAACTATGAATAGATGCTACTTTTAGTTAGTTCCCTACTTTTTCCCTAACTCTACCACCATTAACACTACACATCCCTAACCCTACTCCCCTAAACTACCTTCATCATGACTGTTGGGAAGGGAACAATAGAAGAGATTGAGAGGAGAAGAGAGAAAGAGAGAGGTAGAGAGTGGGAGTGAGAGTGGAGGTTAGCTCAAATGTTCCTTATGCTTGCTAATGGAAAAACATTAACTATGGCCACCAATAAGCATGATAATAGAAAGCAATGAAAAAACACAAAGAAGAACATTAGCAAGTAGTGAATAGCAAATGAGGATGATCTGATAAGGACCTTCACCTGTGAATGTTAATTTTCCCTTGATCGCCTTGGTTTTATACATCTGATTCAGAACTAGATCTCCGAAACGAAGATCCTTCTTTTGTAACCTACGATCATGCCATGCTTTGCGTCTTTTCTTTTCAGTTGCCAGTGCATGCACAGGTAGTAATCGTGTTTCACAAAGCTTATGTAGAGCTTCATGGCATAATTGTAGATATTTGGATTCATCAAGGCATTGCGTTGTGGCAATCTTTAATGAAGGGACTAAAAACTCTATTGGCATTACAACATCCTGACCATATACCAACTGGAAAGGTGTTTGATCAGTGCTTTCCTTATATGTTGTCCTAAATGCCCACATAGCAGCATGCAACTTGTGTTCCCAATCTGATCTGCTAGCTTCAACTATTTTTGTGAGCACGCTACACAGGATCTTATTGGATGATTTCGCCTGTCCATTACCGCGAGGATAATAAAGCGTACTGGTCCTATGGATCACAAAGAATTCCTCCAACAGGACCTTGATGGTCTCATTGATGAAATGACTCCCGCGATCACTGACTATTTCCACTGGGCATCCAAAGCGCACAATGATATTTGCATAGAGGAACTTGGCAGTGGTCCTAGCATCAGCCACTCTTACTGCCTTGGCTTCGACCCACTTGGTGAGATAGTCGGTGGCTATGATTATGTATCGAGCCTGGGTACTTCTTGCTGCAGGGTGAATCAGACCAATGTAATCCAATCTCCACTTTTTGAATGGTGCTTGGGCTAAGACCGGGTGCAGTAGGTCATAATTCAATCTCGTTGGTCTCCTTGCCCTTTGGCACACATCGCACTTCCTCAGGTATTCCTCCGTATCCTTATGAATTGTTGGCCACCAACATCCTGATTGCAAGATCTTGCGAACTGTAATGTCAGATGCAAAATGGCCTCTATCCATGCCTTCATGTGAAAGCGAGATGATCTGGGTGGCCTCATGAGGAAGAATACACCGCTGAAGAATCCTCTTCGGTACAATTGGTCGGCAATCAGCTGATAAGGTCTAGCTTTCAAGATCAATTTCCACTGATCCGCCTTTGGTAGTGATTTGTTTGGTTGGCCCCGCATTAGATATTCAACTATGTTGGCAGCCCACTCCGGTACTGTGTCTACGTAAAATAAGGCAGCATCGGCCAGCTCATTGTCGGGTTGGATTGCAACCTCCTTTCCCTTACACACATGATTTGTCATGTAGTGTTGTTTTCCCTTGCGGACTACTATCCAAAAATCAAACTCCAATAACAAAAGTAGCCATCTAGTAATTCTCCCTGTGTTGCAAGTTTTGTTAACCAGATAGAGCAAAGGTTGATGGTCCGTATAAAAAACAAAGTGTGTGGCCATCAGGTAGTGCCGAAGCTTCTTAACCGCATAGATCATCGCCAGTGCTTCCCGCTTTGTGGTTGAATAATTTATTTCTGTATCACTGAGCTGTCGGCTTGTAAATCGGATCAAAAAATTCTTTTTGTGTTCTCCTGGCTCGGTTAAGACTACTCCAATTGCATACTTAGATGCGTCCGTATGCACATGAAACTCGATGGACCAATTGGGTGGACGTAAGATTGGTGCTGAAACCAATGCATCTTTAAGCTTTTGGAAAGCCTTTAGGGCTTCCTCGTTTCAATGTGGATCCGTTGTTTGTAAATTGGTCGGGCATCCAAGAAAATTTCCAGAAATTTTTGTAAATACTCTTTGAATGTCGTCTACATGATTCGTTGGAAAGTTCTTGGGGCATTGCAAAGTCCAAATGGCATCACCTTATGGGCATAGGTTCCATATTCCATGGCAAATGTTGTCTTATGCTGGTGTCCCAGCTACTCTGTCAAGAACACTTTCCATAAAGGGTAAAAGAAAATGATCCTTTTTGGTGACTGCATTTAGCGCCTTCAGATTCACACAGATTCGCATTTTGCCATTCTTCTTGGGTACTATATTTATCGGAGATACCCATTCCGTGTGCTCGATTTCATAAATGAAATCTGCATCTAACAGCTTCTGCAATTCCTGCTTGATCAGCTCCGTGTAGTTCGAGTTGCAGCGACTCACCTTGGGGACTACTCCATCCACCAAGGGTATGGTGTGTTGGACTATTGTTGGTGGAATGCCCTTCATATCACTGTAACTCTAGGCAAAACAGTCCTTGTAGTCCACCAACAACGATCGTAGCTTTTGAATTGTGTGGGCGTCAACTGCTCTCCCACATGCACTATCTTTTCTTCTTCATCTGGCTCTGCAAGGTTTATTGGTTGTGTTCACGCAGGTCCCTCAAAGACTTGTTCCGTTGGCGCCTGACTTTGATCAGGTTCTCGCTGGGCTTGCGGCATCATAGTTACCACATCGTCCAAGTTATAATTCTTGAAGGTTTCAGGCATCTCGTGAATTGGTGCTCGTCGAGATTCCTCCTTCAGCATATTGATCTTAGCCCGACTGGTCATCTTTTGGTTCTCCATCATTTGAGTAGAGGATGACGTTGTATCCAAGTTCATCCTAATTGACTTCAAGGAATCCAACACCTTTTTTTTGTCTTTTTTTGTCATTTTTGTGGATTCGTCCTTGTTGTCTTTCATCGAAACTAGTGTGACATTCGCTTCGTGGTTGCAAATATCAACATCCACTATAGCTATAGCCTCTTTGGGTAGATCACTCCATCAGATCACCTGGTTGTGGCGTTGCTTTAACTGATTCTTCTTGTTCGCAGGTGCCTTTGGTGGATCTATCCTTGAGACTTTTGCCATAACATACTTTTGTGGCGGTTGAGCTGGTACTTTCTTGATTCCATAACGATTTGGGTCCATGTGTTGTAGGACCTGCTCATCAGTTAGTTCAATATCCTTATTATAAGTTAGAGCATATTGCCAAGGAACTAAATCATCATCCACTAGATTCTCAATAGGTTCCGTTGACAACCATGCTACGTTTATCATATTCACCCCAAATGTGATTGGCGTGTCCATAGTGTAACACTTGGGTGAAGATGTGCTAGGTTCAGGATCTGATTCATATTGACATGCTCGGCAGTCAATAGTTGCTAATGCATCCGTCCATTTCACGACATCCGTCTCTAAATCATAGTGCCCACCCTTGGCTGGCCTTGGGCGATCAATTATGTGATTTGTCGTGGATGATCCGTCATCAGCCTTGGGTGCAATAGGTTTCACCACCCATGTGGTTGGATCAACCTTTACAGCCTACTCTCTGTTCTCAAAGGTGAGTTTTCCCGTACCCCAGTTGTGTACTACTTGCCCAGCTCTCAACCATGGTCTTCCTAGTAAAACGCGGTATGCAGTGGGAGATTTAGGTATATCCATCACTACAAAGGTGATCACAAACTGCATGCCTGCTATTTTTACAAGAATATCGACAACCACACCCTTTGGTTTTACACAAGATTGATCTGCTAGCTTGATGGTGAATCTTGCTAGCTTCAACCCCTGTAAACCCCACTTTTCATATAAAGTAGTGGAGATCAAATTGACACATGATCCTCCATCTACTATTGTTGTCTCGTCCTCGAATCTCTTGTGTTTGATTGGCAAGGTGATGTTGTGTTCCTCACTTTCCCACGTTGCCCCGATGTGGAGGAAGTTACTTGTCTCTTCATAGCCCGTACAATATATGGGCTCAAGCGCTACTGGCTCCGCGTCCGCTTTGGCCCATTCAGCCAAAAGGCTTTTAGCTTGTGGCGCAATCTGCAGTAATTCCCCGAGGGGTAAACTAACACGGCTCGCCAGTAAGATTGTGAGCCTTTCAGTGCGTGGTTCCTCGGGCTCCACCATGTGAAAAGGTGGTTCATAACGATGCAACCGATCATTCTGATCAGTGTGCAATGGTGAGCCCGTTTGTGGTTCCCGTTCGCCATCAGCTTGAGGTTCTGTAGGATTGTCCTTTTCTTGCTCTTTTTCCTCCGCTTCTGCTCTTTGTGCCCAGTGTCGTATCTTTTGGTATTGTCTTCTTTCTTCCCTCACATTCGAATATGGCGCTGAAGTTGAGGGTTGGTCATCAGTGACCGATGGTGAACAATCATTTATTGAAGGTAAATGTACTTGCTGGTTTCAAACGTGTGAAACCCTGTCAGAGTACGGACTCCAACCTGAAAATAAAGTTCACTATGATTCGTGAAGAATTAATAATTTGTCATCAATCCTAAATCCATGAACCAAGCTTATAGACTGCCAGTTAGGATTTATCACACAAATATAATTATTTTTCCAACCAAATTCTACAATTAAACCCGAAGAATCGGTATCCATTCATGATGTTGATTTAGGTAGATTTCCCAAAAATCACCTCTATCGAACCAACAACGTGCATTACCCGTCTATACGACTGTACTGAGGTTCATAAATCCCTGAACCAACCAATCCCTCTCAGTTGGTTGATGCATGTAGGTCAAAGCCCGAAACTCTTACCTATCTAAAGGAAAGAACATGCATGAGGTAATGCAAAGAAAGTTCCCAAAGTCATGCAAACCCTAGGTCCCCAAGAACCCTAATCCACGAGTTTTCAAAGGAAGAAAACATAAGGTGACTCTCGGCCTCTTTCCTACAACCGACATCGATCCAATAGCCACACAAGTTACTCCTTCAAGATCGTTGTTCTGACAACCACCAACGTTGGGATTCAATTGTTCCAAAGCAATGCTCTACTAGAAAACGATCTGTTGTTGTAGTAACATGTTGATATTGTCTCTTATGGAGATGCAATCACTTTGGTAGAATGTACACTCCATGCACTCTCTCTAGAGCCATCATGCATAACAAATGGCCTAATTTTGGGCAAATCCCATGCACTCCATCATGCATGGCAAATGGCCTAATATCGGGCAAATGGTGGGGCACCATAAGCAGCTTTATTTATTTATTATAACAATCTTGAGTAACATAGCTATTATTCACAATTGTTGATCCTAGTAGTCTTTTACTTTTCTTATGTTGTACGAGATTTCACAAGACCATCGTATTGAGTATAGGGTTGTTACAATCAGTGTATGGTTGCTCACTCATGAAGATTGTAATTTCACTTTAATGCATCTACCTGTGCTAGTTACTTCTGGAGTTATGTTCAAATTGGGTTCACTTTAATGCATCAATTGCAATACGCCATGGTCAATGGTTAGGTCCATAATAACTCTCCAAATTGTATTGTTCCTTCAACAAAGCTAACGTCTTGTTAAGTGTATAGTTGACACTCGATAATTAAAAATCCTAGTTTTCTTTGAATTTGCTACTTATTATATCCATTATATATAATCTATAGAAGATACAATATATGTTATATTTGTGTTGACCATTGGAACGAATATAACTAAAAGATCCTATTACTTTTTAGAAATGCAATCTGAATTGTCAAAAAGTTCCTAGCTATTATGGTAAACTCAACAAGCTCATAGCACCTAGGCTGCACTCAATTTTCAATCGTACTTATTTGATCAAATAAAATTGCATCAAAAAGTTTGATATTTAAAGGAAAAATTATTTGGTTTTCTTTTATCAAAAGCAAATTCACATGATTGAATATATAACTTGTGTGGAGGAAATATTTTTTTCCTATCAATTTTCCTACGTATGAACAATGTATTTCTTACGATATTCATTATTGCTTAAGTATGGTTTTTATAGCCTAACGATCAATCTTTATCTAGAATGGTAAATTGCTACGAGTAACATTGATCATATTGTTGGACTTTGAATTAATCATGATTTCTTGGTTAATGTGGGAGCTATTGATTCCAATGGTATGATATTCTTGGTAATTGGAATGGATTTCTAAATCTAAATATATGGTTTGGAGATTTAGGTCTCAAAAATGAAGTAGTGGAAGTACTAAAGTTTCCTTTTTGAAAAATGTTAGATAGATTATTCAAGCCTTGAACAAATTATGTGGAATGGTGGTTAGTTAGTTACATCAACTTCAATGGATGTATTTCCTTGTATACTTTCTATAGGAGTAATAAAGAATATTTCAAATTCATTTTATTTAAAGTCTTGTATTCTTTTTAAATTTGTTGTTTTTCATAAACACTACTTGGAAACTATTAAATTAAACCCTAAGAATTTATCAAAATCGCCTTGTCAAACTTTTCTTTTTAAACTCCAATAGTGTTTTCATAGTTTTCCCTTAATAACTTGTGTGTCTAGCATAGAGCATTGAGCCAGAAACATATGCCATGTTAATAAAATGACAATTGGGGTCCTCTTAGTAGTCTTGATTGAAATATATTTCAACTAGTAAAAAGCCAAAATGATTGTTTTGGGTTGCCTAAGTGAAGCATGTAAAATGACCCAACCAATGGACCTTGGTAAGGAGCTAAAGCTTTACAAAAACTAAATTTCTGGAGGTCAGTTTTTAATAGCATATGTAGGCAAATTTGAAGAAAGGCTTTCACTAAAAATTAAACTTCAAGAGGCTATAGGCCTCTATCGTCCTTTTGCAACCATTGTAACATATCAATGTTATGTCTAATACTTGAACTCACAAACGAGACACGCAATCTTCAATCCTACGAGCCAAACTACAAAAGACCATCTACTTCATCATGCATAGTCTAGAACAACATCGTCAGTAGGTGCAACTCACATGCACAAACATATATCCACATTAGCTTTCATCACGAACCAGCATATTGAGTTTTTCTGTCACTTCTCCCAGGGTGAAGGGCAGACTCAATCATGACAAAGGCAAGCACCAATGAGCATAGATCAAATGGAATCCCTACTTCCCCATCAAATAAGTACTTTTCATAGAATCAATGAACCGTTAACGGTTCACCACGGTTCTGAGAACCGTACGGTTCTTTAAAAATTTTGCCCAGAACCGTGGTGAACCACACTGAATAATTAATTAATTAACTAATTATTTTGTTTTTTGTCCCAGCCCCCAAAAATAGCCCAAAAAAATGCTAAAAAAATGCCAATTTTTTTTCAGAAAAAGCAGATTCTCCCTACTTAGATTATTTACTTCAAATGATTTAATCTCCCAAATTGATAAGAGAGAGAGAGAGAGAGAGAGAGAGAGAGAGAGAGAGAGAGAGAGAGAGAGAGAGAGAGAGAGAGAGAGAGACAAAAACTAGCTTTGAGGGGTTTTGGGGGGAAATTTAGGAAAATTAGTTAATTAATTTTTATTTTTTTTACATGAACGGTTCCCAGAACCCACTTTTGCAGCCTTTAAATTTGCTTTTGTAGAAGACCTATGTGTGGCTAAGCTCTTCAAAGAACAATGCTTGTAGTAATCATGCTCAGAGAGCTGAAAAGAAACAAAATGTTCTAGAGAGTTCCAAGTCCACAGAGACTGAAAAAGGACTTTTATTCAAGTAGAAGACCCAAGTCACTATCTATGCAAGAAAAAAATTTGAAATCCAGGACAAGATTCTTTAAATTCATCATTGCAGTAATTGCGTGGATGGTGTATTTCAAGAGAATTTTCATCAAAAGTCTCCCTTGAATATCATTGCTTAAAACCATCAATGAAACAAGGATGTTTCTTTTATACGGGGATCAAAATTCTAAAAATTGCCTTATAGAATATACAGAATTTATGTTTAGAAAGATTGAAATCTAGAACATTTCAGTTTGAAAAGTGGTCATGAATCTAAGAAGTCGTTCAATAGTTATAAATAAATAAACTCTTCAATTTGAAAAGGGGAGTATGCCAATTCCAAACCTGGAGGCAGTCCACTTTCTTGTATGACTTGTGGCTGATCACCTGAGGCACTAAATGTTGAAGAAATTGCCCATATTAAACTCGGTTTATCCGAACGATGTAGGATGCGCAGCTAATTTTAATTTCAGACTAGAAAAACAAAATGCTCTGAAGTCAAGAATTTCAAGCCAAATTGCACTCAATATTTAATCACCAGAAGCTTGTGGTGGTTGCTCAAAGATATCCGACAGTAAGGGACCTCCACATTTCAGAGAATAGTACTACTGCAGCACTATCAAAGAATCAATGAATTCATGAATGAGCTGAATTTTAAAATCAGCGTACATTCAACTTATGCATCACAAATGTCATAGAATGATATAATACATATTATCTAGGGCCAGAAAATACATGCAAAAAAGAAATTTTTTGACCACCACAGGTACCTTTGCAGATCAATCCAAGGCTGCCTTATTGCGTCGGTTACTAGGCTTGACAAGTCCTTCTAGAAACGGCCTTGTTATGCTTAGCATAGGCCCTTGGCTTGGAGCATCTAGTAGTTCTTTAGTTCCGCTCTTGTATGCTGAGTTACCTTGAGAAACGTTCTTTTCATCTTGTAAATTGGAAGTACTTGCTGACCTAGCCATTCCCCCAAGCAAAACACCTCCTAATCCCTTACTTTCACTACCAGTTTCCATTGTGGGGGTTCCACCACTGGAAGCCCAAGCAAATGGTAGCAAACGAACAGGAGAAACCTCTGATTCGGTTTCTAACCCAGTTCTATATGTTTTTGGCCTTGGGGCTTTTCCTGCAGTCAAAGCTGAATCTCCGGGACCAGAATCTTGCCAGGCATTTACCTCATTATTATCACCCCCTTCCACTTTTGTTCGCCTTCTGAATACTTTTTCACTTGATCTATCCAATTCAGGAACTCCAGAGTCTCTGGCATGATTCATATTGTGAGAATGCATGTTGCTAGAACTTGATCCATTCTCAACAGCCAATGAAGTCGAAGCTTCATCTCTTTGCTCGCACTTTCCCTGGTGGCTGACCCAACCAGAATTTTGAGGTGAGGCACTATTCAGAAAAGAGAATTTTTTACTTTTAGGAGCTCTGGACACACGAGGAGGTGTAAAGGGTTCTTCTTCTGAGTGAACATCTGCATCTGATCTGTAAAGCAACATCTCCGTCCCATCACAATCAGAATGTCTTGATGTACTCAGACCATAGTAACCTTGCAACAAGCCCATAGCCGACGTAACATTCCTCCTTTCAATATTTTGAGCATCAAAATGAGACAAAGCACTTCGATGAGTCTCTTTTGTTGCAGTATAGAAAGAAGGATAGAAGCGATTTCCAAGGCGTGGTCGAGGTTCTGAATTTGTGCATCTAGGCCTGCATCAAGAAATAACGTGTTAGAATCAAGACATTTAACATCACAAATTCACAACTGCAATGCTAACTTGGTACTTAGTCACCGCAGACTAATTATCAACGTGAACATAACATGCAATGCTTGTGTGCCATGTAGATATGTATTGTACATTAAGTATCCAAGGCAGTTAGAAATAAAAAGAACCCTTTATGAGATGCAAACACCAGCAGATCATACTTTTTACAGTGATATTAACCACCAGCCAACTAGGACAATCCCATAGGCGTAAATACACGGCGCACGCAAGCCTTCTGGTAGGAAACATACGACACAAAAGAGGGCTGAAACAAGAAAATAGAGACGAGAAAGACCAGGTCTAAGCAGCAGATCCTTACGCTACTGAAATAATATTGAAGAATGTAATTGAAGCTCTTTAAGCATACTGCATATAAGACTTGTAGAAACACGCAATGCCAGATAAATCTTTCAAACAAGATCAACATCTTCTTGAACAAGGTGGAGTAACATGTCAGTAAGTGTCCACATGCATAGCATGTGTTACTGGTTAACATACTAGATTCAGCATCCCACAGGAAGCTGTGGAAAACGCAGAGTTCAAAAGGCCAACAGCGATGTTTGAACTGTGAAAGCATCCTTCAGGCTGAGTTCTCAACGCTTAAACAGAAGAACGAGTAGCCAGAGCATATGGGTGATAAAACAATGTGCAAAGTGTGATGCATGATTGTTGCACACAGGTGGGTTGAGATGGCAATATGTCTGCAGTGGAGGGGTCCACAAGAAAGACATGCATGCCAGAAATCCCTGAAACTTTTCCACTTCCAGCCTACTGACATCTAAACCAAAAATCTTTCAAATCTTCAAATTCAAAAGAAGAGCCATGAATTCAAGGCCAAAACTCAAAAGTCCCAAGTTCTAGAGCAATCCAAGGTCCTGATTCCCAAAAATCAGAAACAGTCAAGGAAGAACTTCCATACCATGCCAAAAAGGACTGCTAGCTTGATAGCCAGATATTGGAACTTCTTCCTTGCATATTTTTATTTTTTACTAGAAGATTTACTTCTATGTTTTGCAACAAAAAATGCTCTTCTGGTGCTGATCATCACGATCCCTACCAGCCATTCTACGGCTTATGATTATAATGTCCATGAGTGTCTGTATGGGAGATGCTTAGCATTGTTCCTTTGCAATAATGCTCATGAGTGTCACATTGGTTGTATGGTGTCATTCAAAGGTACTTGATCAACATTACATTGTGTATCGTTCTTATGTATTGCGTGTATCCATTGTAAGTTGAAAACACATATGCCCAATGTAAGCAAAATATATGCAATCCATCCTCATACAATTTATATATGCATTCAAAGGTCTCAAGATGCAGAACAAGGGCAAAGCTGACATAATAAGAATGTATAGATGTTTCAAATAGCATCAGGCAATCTTAGCTAATAATAATAGGGGACATGAAAAAGCTTTTGTCTTCTTAACATTTACTTTTCAGGTCTATCACCAAGCACTTGGAAAGTTAGAAACTCCTCGCCTAAATACATCATAAATGCCAGGAAAGAGGTAATACTTACTTATCACTTATCGAAGTGTCCATTCGAGAGTTTGAAGGTGGATGCCGTCCAGGGAGAGGAATTTGCAAGGTTTTACGAGCAAACATTTGAAAGTCGGTGGCTAATCCATTGAGGCGCTTGATATCCGCAACCTGAAAAGGAATAGCAAGACTGAGAACTCGTGTATGTAATTGAACAGCACAAAAGCAAAAAAAGGGATTGGAAAATAAGATAAAAAAAAAGCCAGAAGGTATTAATGCAGCGCAACAATCTCATGGCAGCATCACAGCACAAAATTCTCCAAAAAAGCCTTAGAATAGAAATGATGGGGGTATATAGTTTGGTCCATTTACACTTGGCATAAATATTCTGGACCTTAGTAAAAGTATGTCCAATCTATGAAATTATGAAGTCATTAAGTGCCCAACAACTGGGCATGGTGTGTGTGGTAAAGGAATATCATATATTCCAAATCTAGCTTGTTCAGAATTATCACACTTGCAATTATACACATAGAGGGAAGTACGTACGTCTAGTTCCACGGTTGTCCATACACGTGTAAATGGCCAATATACTGTTTGATAGGTGGCACAGAATGCTATGCAAAAAAAAAGAGGTTGCATGAGAGAAATTAACTAAACTGCAGCGAAAGGGAATTTGGAACCCACTCGGGGCTGCTAATTGGAAGCTTCATTCTCATTCATCTAATGTTCAAACTCCTGTAATATAGTGGCTAGGGAGCTGCAAATTTGTGGCACCAGCTTCATCCCTAACAATTCTTAAAAATGTGATTGTAGGCCAGCTATATGAAGGGTTCTAATTTGAAAATAGGGCCTCTTTTTTAAAATCGAATCATCCTCCTAATCCTTTGGAGGTTGATGTTACATGTAGCCAATCTATGTTACAAGCCAAAAATTTCAGCTTATACCCCACAAAAGGAGGCCCTAACACATGAAATGGAAAATAAGATAATCAGAGTTATGTCTGCAGAAAATTCAGATTATACCCTACAAAAGGAAGCCTATTACAGATAATCAAAGTTATGTCTTGGTGGATAGTGCACAACATAACAAAGGAGGCGTGCAATCTTCAACCTTATGGAGTCCACCCACAAAGTCTCAAACCATCAACTTCATCATGCATAGTGTGGACCAAACGCTATGACATCCCTACTCACTAGGTCGATGCCCAAGAGTAGGTCATATGCACAAACACATGCTCCCAATAGGTTTCATATAATATTCAAAGACCAACATTATTCGAAGACCAACATACTAAGTTTCCAATACTTCTCCAAAGGTGAAGAGCAGACTCTGTCGCAATGAAGGCTAACATTAAAGAGAAAAATTAATAAAATGAAATTCAAATTCAGATTTCAAAAATCTAGAAGACAAAAAATATATTTCACTCTGCTCCAAAGTATTGGAATGCTTTGCATCCAATATGTTGTTCCAACACAACTGATCCCTACTCACTTCATCAGCACCCAAGAGCAAGTGCAAGTCACATTCGCGAATAAGTCCACATTAGCTTTCATGCATTTGTACAAAGAAGTCACTAGACTTAGTCATGATGAAAGCTAGCACTAAAGAGCAACGCCAATCAAATAAAGTCCCTACAAAGAATATGGAAGACCTACATTTCATTAAGTCAACTTGCTCATAGCCTAGCTCTCAGGAAGCGGACCCTGGACACGGACGCGTGTCCTGACGCGCGTCCCCGGAGGCGTCCGGACACGGACACCTCAGAGGTGCGTCCGCGTCCAAACGCATCTCCCATTTTCAAAAAAAGAAATTTCAAAAAAAGAAATTTCAAAAAAAGAAAAATATAGGCACTTGCCCACGCTGTCCCACATCCCCAAAGCGAAATAAAAACAATTTATTCCCCCCCCCCCCGAATTAATTATCAGAGGTGTCTGGCACCCACCTGCCCCTTCCTGTTAAAAAATAACAAAACGGTACCCAAAAAAATAGTAGGTTTGGCTGAGGGAGATTAGAAAACTCCAGAGATCAACTGTGACTGTTGATCCCTAGAGCTCCTTTCAGCCGATTTGTCGTCACTCTGTCACTTGGGCTAAATGTTCAGTTTGTCGTGACAGCCATGCAAGCCTTACAGGGTGCTGCAGAAGACTTTCTGGCCCAATGTTTTGAGGATACCTGTCTTTTGGCCATGCATGGTAAGCATGTCACCATCATGCCAAAAGATTTCGTCATTCTCAGAAGACTTTGAGACCATTATTCTGGTCTGCATGTGGATAACGCCAGCACCTCCAGAGATCTGCCTCTAGAAAGAACAAATTTGCGGACTACCTCTAGGATGAAAAGGAAGCAGCCTGTTCTCAAGAAAACTGGATCTGGAAGGCCAACTACTTCTCTTCCTCCTAGAGTTATCCCTGCCAAGAGACCCCGCATCGTCCTGAGCTCTGAATCAGATGCTGGAGAATCTGATTCAAACCAAGAATCAGCCTCTTCTTGTGTTATTCATCCAACTCCTCAGAAGGTTTCTTCACCAAAAGTGATGATTACCCAAGAGGAGCTCAACAAAATAACCAAGAAATCTGTAAAGATTGTATCTACTTCTCTTTCTGCTCTTGTACATAATTTTTTTGTTAAAATTCCATACGATCCTACGCAAGTTTTTTTTAATTCTGACCATTATAATTAGTACGAGGCTTACTTAGCTAATAAAATTGATCTTCTCAGCAATTTTGATTTCTTTCTTCTAGATTTACATAGAAGCTTAGATTAGGTCCCAAATTTTGTGCCGAGCTTAAAGATAAAACATCAGAGATTACAGATGTAATAGTAGAAGCCGGAGGATGCTTTTTGCAGGATAGTATTAGTTCCGATTTTTATGGTGTAGTTTGTGTTGTTAGTCCATTTTTTATGGGAGCGATGAAGGCAAAAGAAACCGATTTTGATAAGGATGTATACTTCATCGAATGCAGTCCAATGGCAAAATTTTATTTGATTCCATATGAGAATAAGTAAGGATTGCTCATTTGTTTTTGTTGCTTTAATTTGGATTGTTGCAGTCGGCATTGGAGCTTGAACATTCTTTCTGTAAAGATAAATAAGGAGGGAGTATCAAATTTTTTATGTGTAAAAGTAGACTCAGTTGCTAATACACATAGATAATTCGATTCTCTACTTCATGATGTCGTTCGGGAAATACCGACAATGGCAACCTCAATTGGACAGATAACCATTAAATCTCTAGAAATTTGCAACAAACCTAACCACTGCCCCCATGCCTCCCATGTCTGATATCTACAGAATCAGACAAGAAAGAGCAACAATTTATATTTTTTGAGTCTCCAAACTCTGTCTCGTGCCCTCACTATCTCTCTCTCCCTGACGAATCTAAATTTTATAAGTATATAAATACAGGTAAACGATGCGCTCCCCGGATGAACCTCAACAACTTACTAATTACTTATGCTCCATAGTATCATTCAACATAGGGAAGTTCAAGACCTACACAGTACCATAGCCTATGTGATGAGATAGATTTAGGGTTTTGGAAGGTACAACGTCACACATGGGCAACAAATCGGAGCAGATACTAGAAGATGTCTGCCGACACAACGAACGGAAGCAAGAAGCAGAATTTCACGAGAGCCAGAGAAAGATAATGGCACGACCACCGGAGCTGCAGCCACGTGCCCTCACGGTTCTCGGACCTACTCCTCTCTACCCCAGCTGGCGAGGGCAAGGAAATGCAACGGATTGGAATTAACTTCACCACAGAACAGCTGGCCATGGTCCGAGAAAGGGTCCCTCGTCGTCGGGCCAGCCAGTAGGTCTTCTAGTTCCCTGTAGTGAATGGCACAGTTCTGATGCCCATCCACTCTTCTGGTGACCATTCACTCCCTATAGTGAATGGCACGGTTTTGATGACCATTCACCACTGTTAGCAACAGTTTTGTTGCAGTTGTTTTCATCAGGCTACGGAATCAAGGACGCACACCACACAAGCACCTCAAAACGCGCTAAAATGTTGGCCTTTTGTTTGGTTTGGGGTTTAGGGTTTGGGAAACAAACAACCAGAAGGAGGATATCAAAGATACCGTTGAGCAAGATTCTAATGATGATGAGGAGTACAAGCCTTCAGCTAGCCAGGAAGAAAGTTCGAGCTCTGCCATTAGTTTGAAGTGTGACAGAAGTATTGAAGTTGCTTGGTATATGATAGGGACGGTGTGAGTGAAAGTCAGTTAAAGCATGTTTTGCAATAAGAACACAATTTGAAAGGAAGTTTTATGGGCTTCAATACCCATTTCCTGAATTCAGACACCCAAGGAAACAGCATATATCAGGCAATGATCAATACCCTTTCATCTGGATATTTGGCCAAGAAGCTATGCAAGAAAGCAATGGTCAAAAACGTCCTTCCAAAGCATAAAGATGATAGGAGTAGTTCTGACGCCAGTATGTGTCCCCGAATCTTGCCACATCATCAATTGCTCCGTCTTCGACTCCACGTGAAAAGTTTTTGGTGAGCCTCCAGAGACAGCACCCACTGGTTTCTGATCCACTGATCAAAAACCAGCTGGTGTTTTCTCTGAAGGCTCACCAAAAAACATTTGACGTGGAGTCGAAAACGGAGCAATTAATGGCGTGGTAAAATCCGGGAATACGTAAAGACGACACAACCACTCCTTTCGTCTGCATGCCCTAGAAGGACCTTTTTGGCCATTGCTTTCTTGCAAGGCTTCTTGGCCAAATATCCAGATGAAAGGGTAGTGAACATTGCCTGACATATACTGCTTCGTTGGGTGTCTAAGTTCAGGAAATGGGCAGTGAAGCCAAAACCTAAATCACAAAACAGTATAAAGCCAACCAAACTGCCTTTCAAACTTTGTACTGATTGCAAAACCTGCTCTAACTGGCTTTCATTTACACCATCCTTGTCGGGAGCCAAGCAGCTTCAGTACGTCTGTCGCATTTTGAAGTTATGGAATAGATCGAACTTTTTTCGTGGCTAACTGAAGGCTTGTACTCTTCATCATCATCAAAATCTTGCTCAACAGTATCTTTGATGTCGGCCTTTTCGCCGTTTGTTTGCTAAACCCTTGGCACTAAACCATACGATAGGTCCACACTTTTGCGCGTTTTGATGGGCTTGTGTGGTGTGCGTCCTCAATTCCATAGCCTGATGAAAACAACTGTAACAAAACTGTTGTTCACAATTTTAAACTCCAGAAGTAAATGGACACCAGAAGAGTGAATGGTCAGCAAAACTATGTCATTCACTACAGGGAACCACAAGACCGATCATCCCATTCTGTTCTGCTGCAGCAGTGACAAATTTATGTCGATACGAATCCAATTATGCCGATACGAATCAAATGAACTTGGCAAAGTTAGTGAGTCAGCAGACCATGACCACCCACAATAGCTCATCTTAGATGAGTGACAATCTCTTGAAACACTCCCTCATTAGAATATTGGTGTAGGCAAATATAGCAGTGAACGAAGACCTCTCTTGTGATACATGTTGTGACATCGACATTTTTCATGGAACCTGATAAAAGAGATCCAGATCCAAAGCTAATTTGTTCCTGAATATTCCTGCCACAGTGCACTTTTCCAAGATATAGCGTTTGCAAGAAGGTTATCCACACTCTTCTGATATACAATATCCTACTGAAAGTCCTACAAGAAGTATAGAGGTCAGCACAGGCCTACACACTGTTCCCACAGGTTCCTATTGAGGTTGTCCACTGGCCGAAACAAACGGCACCTAAAACGGATCCCGTTTGGAGAAACTGGGCCGCCAAACGGAAAGCTGCAAAACTAGTCCATTTCACGTGACGAAACGCCATTTTGATCGAACGATACCCGAATCGAGCCAGGCTCGATCCGTTGGGTTCGTATCGGGATCACGAATCTGTGGACTGTATTCCTGCACCACTAAAGGTTGTGGCTTGTTTTGATGGTTATGGCTGTGGGGTTGTGGGTTTATGATGATTTGTTAGGGTTTAGGGTGTTATGTAAACAGTGCCATTTGTTAGGGTGTCGGGTTTAGCGTGTTATGTTGAATGGTTGAACATGATGCATATGTTATGAGAGAGATGCAGATGTGCTGGTCTCTCTCTCTCTCTCTCTCTCTCTCTCTCTCTCTCTCTCTCTCTCTCTCTCTCTCTCTCTCTCTCTGCATGGAGCAAACCATTTCTAACTAAGCATTCAAATTTCACAGAGCTAACCATTTGTAAGCAATCATGATAAACCAGCCATGACACGAATAAACTGTGAGAATATATACATCTTATCTGATGCCAGTATACATGATAGTCTGTGTGTATCAATATCTACAAGTCTGTGCTAAAGAAATTATCCCTCTGCGTGCCAGATGCATCCTCAAACAAAGGTGTCAAATACAAAGTCTGGCTGGGAGTCTGAAGGCATCTGGGACTCCTCTAAGTCTGTGCCAACGCCTGCCAAGAGACGACTAGAAAAATCATCAGTGCGTCCCCTCTTGGCAGGCCTGCCTCTGGGTCTGCTGGAAGGAACCCTCTGTGGTACACTCCTGCCTGGGGGTCTCCCTCTGCCACGGGGGGTCTCTGGGAGGAACTGCCTGCCTGTGATGCTCTGAGTCGTCTCTGCGCTATCTGTCTCTGGGCAGCAGCCTCTGTCTCCCTCGCAAACTCTGACCAGCCATCATCTAAAAAGGGGCGTGAAGCGGGAGTACTAGGTGGGGCACGTGAACCATCCCCTGCAAGGTCGACCGTCTCGTCTGAATCATATGTGGTCTCATCATCAGAGGAGGGCAATGAAACGTCAGCAGGAAGGGGGGTGGTCTCATCAGCATTGGTATCATCCTCGAGATCACCCCGCAAAGCACGCCGAGCGGCATCGTTTGGATCAACCTCTGCCTCTGTGTCATGATCGGCCGCTGCAACCAGGCACTCATCGGGATTGACCTGCAGAAGTCAATCATTCGTGAGAATAGCCGAAGCAACCGTGAGGGCATTAAACTGGATGTCTTAAACTAATACGAAAGCAAAACGATAGAGCAACGAAATATACCTGCAGCAGTAGGGCGCGTGCGCCTCTTGCCCTCATGCTCTCCGTGATGCGTCGAACCACCCTGATGTTGGTGTTATAGTACACCAAGTCATTGCATCGCTCAGTCGTACGAAACGGTTCCGCCTGTTCGTGTGAACAAGGCTGAACGCTGACCAATTCCGCTCGCACACGCAAGCAGAACAGTCCTGCATTAATTGGCAACAACTCGAGTGAGTACCGACCTTGTAGAGAAAATGCGAAAACTGGTAACTGAGTACGACAAAGCAAGAGTTTACCTATAACTGAGCCTCTGCTCCTCGAGCCTGTTGCGGATACCAGTGTCGCTGTTGAGGAGGCGGATGTATGAGAACCAGTCAACACGCAGCTCTGCATCGTCGTACTGCCTCTCGCTCTGAAACAGCGGATGCAGAATGTGGGACCACTATGAATGGGCTGGTGAAACTTATTCCATCGTCGCCGCCACAACCGCCGAATAGGCTCCAACTTGTGGACCATACCATATGGAGGCAACAATTACATACCATCGTGTTGCGGCAGCAAGACGAAACAGAGTGTGAATGGAAAGAAAGATGGTGAGATGGAAAAAGTTATACCTGGCCCGGTCCAGCTCAGAACGCTAGAGAGACTCGCCTATGCGGTCCATGAACTCGTATATGAGGCCCATCGTGCACCCCTCGTGATCAACGAGCCTCAGAACAGAGTAGATGGGGCGCATGGCGTCCATCAGCTGCTGCATATCCACCCAGAAAGGCTCCATGAAGAGGATGTCGTGGAAGGCCAAGCCCTCTGGGGTCGTGGAGAAATCCATGGCGGTGAACTCTGCAGAAGTAGCCATGTGCCGCAAATCACCTTTGAGCTTGTGTAGCCGCTCAAGCATGATGAACTAGTAGGCGAAGCGGGTGCGAACGGGCTTCTTCAAGTCGAGCCTGCATTAACAAACGGAATGAGAGGCACACGTGGAACGAGCAAAAAAAAAGAAGCATCTTGAACGAGCCAAAAAAATAAATAGCATCTTACTTGCTGAATGTGCGGAAAAGGGCAGCCATGCAGCGCTTGCATGTGACGGAGTCAACAACCGCAAGTGCCCTCGTGAGAATCTCACTGACCCAAGGCAGGCGCCCGATGGAATGCAGGAGGAGGTCCAATGAGTGTGCGGCACATGGAGTCCACACAATGGAGGGGTACTCTGCCATAAGAAGCTCCCCCCATACCACAGCAGTTGGATGCATTGTCCGTCACAACCTTTTGAGATACGTTCACACGATCAGTTCACAGCTTAGAAACACATTGCAATCAATGGAAAACCACGCAAAACTTTTGTATCAACATTAAGCAGTAAATGACCAAGCAACCAATGAAAGAAAATTTACCTGGACAACGCGTTGTGGCCCGACCTCCTCTATCGCTGCGCGGATGATGCTGTAAATGTACTCGACCGAATGCACTCTCCCTGCCTCGGAGGCGTCGATGTTGCGCAGGAACATGGAACCGTAACAAGTAGAAACAATCACGTTGATGAGTGGACGTCTACGACGATCAGTCCACCCATCAGCCATGATGAAACAGTCGTATCTATCCCAAGCCTCATGCAATGCAGCCAGTCTCTCTCTGACTGATGCAACCCGCTCCTGGAGCAAAGGGCCACGTAGTGCGTCGGCTGTGGGTGGTGTGTAGCCGGGCCCGCAGACTGCAACTTTCGAGATAGCCTCTCGAAAGATGCGGAATGATGTCATGATAAAGGGGAGGTTCAGGTCATAGAACATCTGTGCTATGGTCCTGGTGGCCTCTCTATGCTGCCCCTCTCTGAAAGATCCTGGCATGGACATCTGTCTGGTGCCTCGGAATGTGGATGACTGGGAGGATGTGGATGGACGATGCGGACCTGGAGGTGGTGGCATATGTGTAGGTGCGGAAGCGGAGGATGTGGATGGGCCGTGCAAATCTGACGGTGATGGCACAGGCGTAGGTTGAGCAGTGGACGCTATGGATCCATGGGGAGTACTGGCGGAGGGGGTACGGGTGGCTGTGGCGGAGGCGGAGGCGTTGGCGGTGGGGGTGGGGGCTGTGGCGCTGGGTGTACCAGTGGCAGGGTCGGTGGCAGTGGGTGCACCAATGGAAACAGAGTCCGTGGCATCTATGGACGGCTCGCCGGATTTAGCAACTGGCTCAAAATATGCCTCGAGAATGCGAGCCCTCTCCGCAGAGGGGATGACCATACAAACGCCGATCCCGTAGCGTCCCCCACGTGGGTCAGACTTGCAATCCCCCCAAATGTGCTCGAACCCGAGAGGCGTTCCCTGTGAACTGCTTTCGACAAAAAGGGCAATGCCACTTTTTGTCGGGCATCAACTCCACCTCATCCCAAATGAGACGAGCGGCCATATCTCTCTCTCTCTCTCTCTCTCTCTCTCTCTCTCTCTTCTCCTAGACCCCAAACCCAAGCACCCTAAACCCTAAATCCTAAACTCACACGCACACACCATGTCTCGTACACGCGCGCACACACACAAATCCTCTCTCTCTCTGTCCCTCACACTCTCTGTCTCTTTCTCTCTCTCTCTCACAAACAAATCACCACAAACACACATGTATGCACACAAATCAACAATATCCACACACACACACACACACACACACAAATTATCACACACACACACTTCATCACACACACACACACAAACACCATAACTCTCTCTCTCTCTCTCTCTCTCTCTCTCTCTCTCTCTCTCTCTCTCTCTCTCTCTCTCTCTCTCTCCTCTCGGGCTTCTGCAGAACAGTCTGTTGTCCGCGCGCCCTTTTGTTTTTTTTTTTTTTTAAACGCGTCCGGATGCTAGACGCGTCCAAAAAAATTTCTAAATTTTTTTGGACGCGCCCGACCCCGCATCCGGGGGTCGGACGCGTCCGGGTCCGAGCGTCGGACGCGGACGCGGACGCGAAAAGGCCGCGTCCGGCCCGGACTGGCCTAGCTAAATAGCATCGTTGGCAATTTCAGAAAGCACAAACTTTGTAAGAATCTTTGTTCAGCACAGTTTTCTTAGTACATTGTCATTGGTGCTTGTACAATGCAACTCGAGGTCTATTGATTCACCAAAACGTATACAAGCACGCTATAGCATTCAGTTCCTTCGACAGATCGTCATTTAAATAAAGCACTTACCCGTGAATCTCTTCTAAAGGCTTTCCTTAACCTATTTGCAAGTCCAAGTTCATTTCTTTTTCAAAAATAAAAGAAATACGTGTTTTGCAATATATAGCTACCAGAAATGTAATGTCTACTTTACGTACATGTTAAGCTATTTCTTTACCCTTACTTGGCAAAAACATTCATGTCCACAAAATGTTCTATTATAGTATGCCTAAGCTATGAACCAAATTATATGCCGAGTAGTTTCGGGTTGCAACCCCCTCTCCACTCTCCTACAGATACAAAGTTGCTAGGGTGGTATTATCAAACAGTAAAAGAGGGGCGAAATACAAATGTTGAAAGTAGGTGAGATTATTGTAGCAAAAGTCAAAAGAATCACTAGGCAACAATAGCAATAGCAGTAGGATGAAGAATGACGACAACGAGAACAAAGCCAAAGGTATGAAAACAACTATGCCCTAATTACAAAAAAATTAGAACTCCAAAGCCACATATGCTTGAAGAAGACGTTGGGGGAAAAATGGAAGAGCTATGTGAGGGAAAGCACAGGTATATGCTTGGAAATTAGTGGAATCACTTAAAGAGAAAAAGCTTACTGGTTGCAAATAGATCGACCGGGCAAGGTTTGATACAGATGGTATTATTACTGGGTCGGAACATTTTTTTTTTAATTTAAAAAAAATGACACTTGCTGGCCGTGATGATAGGAGTCGTGAGCAGAATCGCTGTGGTACAGCTTGGAGAGAGAGAGAGAGAGAGAGAGAGAGAGAGAGAGAGAGAGAAAGAGAGAGAGAAGGGGGGGGGGGGATCCCAACGCACTGCAACCCTTTTTTGTGGGCAGAAGTTCAGCAGAAAACTCCTAAGTTTATGATACTGTCTGCGGCAGTAGCATATTGATTGGTTAGATTCGTTGAAAGGCTAACCTTTGAAAGCTTTTGTTACTTATGCATAACTGTGATAGCTAAAGTGGTAACGAATATGAATTCTTAAGGAATCCTTGCTGTCTAAGGATTAGTACAAAGCGGAAATTGGTTGTAACTCTGTTACACGCATAGTTGCCGTTCCAGAATCACTATGGGAGGTCATGATGGTGATACATTTGAATCCGACCAGCTGAAGATGCTCCACCGTAATCTGCTCAACCAATATATGCTGAAAGCTGGGTCGGAACGGACCCTTTGTTAAATATTTACGTTCTTTTATTTTAAAAAAATTTGCCCGCGTTCCGAAAAGAAACGCGTTCTGGAACGCGCGGTTCGTTCCAGAACGGGCAACTAAACCATTAACAAACACAACACAAAACTTGTAGAGCAATGTTATGAACAACAAGAGAAGATTGAAGAGACCTGTGCACATGTGGCTAGAATGCCTACAATAGAAATTGAACTTGCTTTAGCTACCTAATTCATTTGTGAACACCAATGGAAGTCGAAGCACAATTTTTCAATATAAACATTTGAAAGGAGTTTATATGGAGGGACTTCAAGGCTTCAAGGAGACATGTGATGATCACTTAATGTATTAACTTAACTAAGCATTATATGGACTGAAACAAAGTTTTAGGGCCTGGTACAGCACAACTAATAAATACTTCAAGAAAATTAGCTTTGAAAAAAGTCAAAAAGCTATCTTTACATCAAAAGGGAGCAACTAGATATACTGGTGATATTTTAGTGTGTTTAAAATCTTGTATTAACAATATCAATAAGGATCTAATATCAAATCTCCAAAAAAATCTTGTATTACCGGTACTAATAGAGGTTAAATAGCAAATATTATGATATGTCTAAATAGTTGAAATGATTGTTTTTGGATTCCAAGCTCCTACATTATTGATTGAGCATTCAACTTCTAAAGAGGAAAATAAAATATGTATATCCCAAGCAAAATATGCACATGAAGTTTTGAAAGTATTCCATATGCAAGATTGTAGACCAATCTCAACCCTTATGGAGAAAGGAGCAATTGGTAAACCGATGATAAATCACCTAAACAAAATGGTGCACTACATAAAGAAATTGGTTGTGTCCTTATTTATTTAACTACTACAAGTGAACCCATTACCTTATGCAATAGGAGTGGTTAGCCAATTCATGATCAAACCCAAAAAATCCCATTGGAAACTCTTTTAAAGAATTTCAAATATATTGAATGCATGGAGTGGTCTACAACAACTAGAGATAGGTAAAGTTGGTGGCTATGTTTTGTTGATTGGGCTGGTGATCAACAAGACAAAGATCAATGAGTAAAATCGGGATACACTTCTCAATTAGAATTAGGTGCAATAACCTTGGAGTAGCACAGCAACCAACTATTGTGTTATTATCCACAAAAACTGAATACAAGTCTACAAATAGAGATGCCTATTTGATAACTTGCAAATCTAAAATGTTGTTGTTAGAGCCCAGTCTCAACACTCAGGTGAATCACGATCGACTCTAGGCTATTTTTTGCTTGTTTTGCAGAAAAAATTGAGAGAAATTCTGATTTTCTGGTAACTTTTTTATGACAGCAACATTAGGCTGCATGATTTTTGAAACCAAGGAGTGATCCATCTTCTATAAGTTTTGTATTTTTTCCGTTTTCCCTCTTTATCCTGTGTTATTTTGATTAAGAGACAGAAAAGAAGACAGAAAGTTTCTTTCATTTTCTTTTTCCCATACAGTATCCATTATGGTAGATGACCGTGTCAATAACCCCTCTTGGCCCTCCAGTTGCACTTCAATTGCCACCTGCTAGTCCTATCCCTAGCCCTGACCATAATCGGAATACGATGACTGCAAGTTCGCTTGTGGGTGTTTCTCCGTCTATGCAAACTCGCATGGACAATATGGAGAGGACCATGAAAGAGATGCAAGGCTCGAGTCGTGCTGTCGACTGTGGCTCGAAGTTATGCTCCACCATATCCATATCCTTTTCCATCTCCTTCTACATGTCTTGTGTATCCTCCGTCCTATCTTGAAGACAAGGACATTAAGCCTACCCGCTTTGCTATAAACCCTCCACAAAGAACTAGTGATATTGTAGATTAGTGGTTACATAAATAGGATGAATACTATTTGACCTGAAGCGGGTCCCAACTAATGAAGGTTGGTGAGTCCTCAAAGTTGCTTATCATTTTACTGATTTTGTTGACAGGTGGTGATGCAAGTTATTGAAGTCCAATCAAGCTCCTTCCACTTGGGTTGATTTCAAGTGAGCTTTCAAAGCTCAATTCAGTTGTCTGCATGAGCATGATGCTTTGGTTTTGCACCATCAAAGGCAGTACAAGGTGCAGGAATATGTCAATCGATACAGAGAGGTACTTATCAAGATACCAGAGAAGGCAGTTGCAACCGCACTCAACTTTCAAGGTAATGTGCACAACAAGGCTGAAACTAGAGCGGCAAGTTGGCCCCAGAAGAAGGGTTTGCGGAAGTCTGGCCAAGCTGGTCAAAAGGACTTCTCACAAAAGAATTCTATCCAGATGCGACAGACTTTGAAGCGCAAGTCGGTGTCTCCTATGGCATGTTGTGCTTATGACAAGTCTCCCCTCAATCCAGAGCAATAGGAAAAGGCCAAGAAAGACGGATTATGTTTAATAGCTAGTGCCGAAAATTTTGAGACCTCGAAACTAGCACGAAGAAGCTCCATGTACTACAATAGCGTCCAGATGAGGGCAAGGACAATGAGGACACTAGACGTGTCACGACTATCTTGGTGATAGGCTCCAGTTTGCTTTTTGTCCACCAAGGCATAATGAGCTGATACACATGAGGGGGAAGCTAGAAGGTCATGACGTGCTTGTCTTATTTGACACCAATTCCTCACATAAGAATGTTAATTCACGAGTGGTGAAGAAGCGTCGCTTAGCTACTGTTCGTTCTGACTACCAGTATACAACTGAGATGCCAGATGGTAAGGGAACAGAGGTTTGGGATGAGAGTCTCTCGAGCGTCTTTGTCTATTCAGACGTGTGCCAAGAAATTAGACTTTGAGATCACTAGAGTAGCTAAGTTTGGTATTGTACTTGAGCGGTGGCATGAGAGTAACCAGCCCGATATAGATTTCATTTCGCATGAGAGTGTCTACATTTCCATCCCCCATTGCACATGCATTTTCATTACAACCAAGATGTGAAGCACGAATATTAAATGCCTAGGATTGATGATCTACTGGATGCATCGCAAGATGAAGCCATTTTCAGTAAGATAGATCTCAAAAGTGGGTACCATCAAATATGGATTTCAGACGTCCAAAAGACGGCCTTCTGAAGCCGTTTTGGACATTATGAGTTTTTGGTTATGTCATTTGGGCTAACCAATGCACCGTGATGCTCACCAACAATGTCTTATGTGACTATATGGGCGAATTTGTCGTCAAGTTTATTGATAACATATTGGTCTATAGTAATCCGGTAGTGGAGCATGAAGTTCATCTCCAGACTGTATTTGGCAAGTTACAAGCTTCTGTATGCCGCCGCTCAGAAGATCGAGTTGTGTAGGACTTGTGTCAAGTATTTGCATCATGTAGTGATGGCTGAGGGTATTTCGGTTGACCCAACCAAGGCGGCTATGGTTAAGAAGTCGTTGAGGCCTACAGATATACACCAGTTACAATCTTTCTTAGGCTTTTGTAAGTTCTATTGGCGGTGCGTTAAGAAGTATTCCTAGATAGTTGCTCCTTTAAAGGAGCAGTTACAAAAGACAACATTGTAGTTCGGTAGGATGCTGAAGCTCAGCACACTTTTGAGAACTTGAAGGAGTCGATGGCCACAACTCCAATCCTCAAAATTGCTAATACCCAAACCCGTTTGACCTACTGCCTAGAGACGAATGCGAGTGGCATTGTCGTAGGTGCAGTGTTGAGCCAAGAGGGTAGACCACTAGCCTTTGAGAGTAAAAAGTTGACACCAGATATGCCACACATGAGCAAGAGCTGTATGCGATCATATATGCGTTCAAGGTGTGGCGACACTATTCGTACGACATCAAGTTTTATGTCTACACAAACCATCATACTTTAAAGTATTTTTGCATTCAACCAGATTTGAAGGATCACCAAGCTCGGTGGGCTGAGCGGGAATTTGAGATAAGAGATTTGGTCTCCTAGTTATTGTGGACCGTGGCTAATCGTTAAGCTAGCCATATAGCTTACAAGCTACAGCTACCCTCCAGTGTTTCATGTTCGCACAACCTTGTAGAAGGTCTTGTGTCTCTAGAAGAGAAAGACACTATAGGTTATGAGCCAAAGAAAGTTCTAGATCGGAGGGAGCGAGGATTGCAAAATTGTCTCCTCCAAGATTATCTAGTGACTTGGAAAGGGCATCCATTGTTAGATACTACCTGGGAGGTGCGACAATGTTTGCAGAAGTCTTACTTAGAGTTTGTCCTTGGGGACCGATGACTTGCCAGAAGAGTGAAGGATTGTTAGAGCCCAGTCTCGACCAGCATGACCTTGGCACGGCCGGTTACCAGAGGGCTTGAGCCCAAGTATTGGAGATGGCCGATGACCGAAGTGGACATCTGTCCCAAGCTGGGACCAGTGCGTCACAAGTAATGACCCAGTGTGACCGCCTGTCAAGCTATCAAAGACGAGGTGAATTGTGACCATCGGGATCCTAGCCATCAGTGACGAAATGCTAGCTGGCAAGTACTGACCAAGTGGGTCACAGGACAGTGGGTGGGTCACGTGGACTGATCACCCACTGTTGGATGCCATGTGCCAGGTGACAAGAATAGCAAGTAACAGGACTCATAGAGGGGGTGCCTACAGTTGGGAGGTTCATTCTACACACTGGCCTTCTTAGTTTCACGAGCTTGGAGAGACAAGCTTGTGACAGCTGCCACCACAATATACATCGTGATAACCATAGTTGTATCCAATTGGCTAAAATCCAATCTTACACGCAAGAATGAAGTATGTTGATGTTGACAAGCATTTCATAAGAAAAAAATTCAATGTGGAGGGATAGGGCTACATCATTGTCATATGACTTACCAAGTAGCTAATATATTCACAAAGGCTAATCCATGAGAAAATTTTGAGATGTTCGGAGACATGTTAAAAGCCATAGAGCATAAAGTAGCCAATAAGGGACGTGTTAGAAGTGTAGGGTCTACTTGATGGTGAGTACTATACCATTTATTACCCTCCATAATAATAAATTCATGTAATCATATATTGTGCTATTGTATTGCGTCAAGCTGTGACACAAACCATATGCAAAGTGAGTTTGAGCTCTGATCCACAACTTATTTGTGACTATAGACCTATGTAGTGTGGCAGGCTGGTGGAGCCTAAGTCTAAGGAGGTGGTTGGTAGGGCATGGTTAGGTTAAGGAAGTGGGTGGTTGGGTATAGGTCTCCTCCCCCCACAAATTGACTAGTGAGCAACAATTCATGGTAACAATGCATGGTGGCATAGGGAGGTGCTTGCACCTACATCATAGACGTGTGACAGTCCAGCCTGGCGAGTTGTGTTGTAGCATTCAATCTGAAAGGTCTATTTGCCTGTGTACATTGTTCATACGTATCAAATATCATTCTGTTATTGTGAAATATAAATGTAAGGTGAGAGCACCACCTCCCATTAGTGTTGTTAGGTTAGTGCCATTTTACTGGAAGTCAGTCAGTGCTTATAGCAGATCTTTGCCCCACCTGCCATTAGTGCATTTGCTCGTCCTGGTTAAGTTATTAGCTGAACAGGCACAACAAAAGGCTCATGAAATTGGTCCTCTTGTGGCCTCACCGATGGAAGAAAAGGGGAATACACCGCTGAACGTGTCCAGCAGTCTGCATATCCGACCTCTTATTATGTTTTATTTCAAAAAAGATCTCATCCAGACTTGCAATACTGACTAAAAGGCATTAGCGATGTCAATCCAGCATACTTTACGTGAGCTTTGATTTACGATTGATCTTCTTCCAGTGGCATCTTCCTTTCTTGCAAGCTGAGCTCAAATATATCTGCCACCCGTGCCTACATTTTCTGCTTGTCTTGCTAGCAAGTTGTTGCTGGAATATGTGTCCCATACATACTGACTAGATGTAAAAGAAAATATCTTGTTGCTCTGTACAAGTAAAACCAAGTGTTGCACATCAGCAAACTTCCAATTCAAATGCAAACGCAAAGCATTGTGAATCAGTTTTTTAAGATGAAAATATAATGACCCTACAAACGTTGTGGATCCTTAAATTCCTCCTTGTTTTTGCTTTCACTTTTGTCTTTTCAACATCTTCTATAGGATTTTGCTTCAAAGTTCAAACCACCCCTCACTTAATCTGCAAAATCTGGTAAAGCTTCCAACAAACCTAATCTGCAGCAGATTCAAAGCTGTAAGACAATGCTGGTAAGACGGGAAGAAAAAGATGGGGAAACAACGTTGAAGAGAGCTTAAGGGTTCAGTTAGTGTTAAACACACCCTTTCAGCATGGTTATGTCCTTGCATAAAATACTATATTGTGATAAAAATGAACACGGGAACTGTTAGCTGACGGTAGATTTTTGCGATGCGCTATATGCTTTACAAGGCCGATTGATAATTCTGCACCGTCAATAAGAGAATCCCCGATATTCATAATCTGCCAAAAACCAGCTAAAATACACGTGACTTGGCCTGTCAGACCATGGTTTCCAGTGTTCTCCTGTCAAATCTAACTCCAGTTCACAAATGAGCACTACGAAATGCATCAGACTTTCATAAGTAGACGAAGTAACCTACCTTTCAATTGTCTCAACTTCGTTTCGTCACTCCCAGGTAATGGCAATAACTGCATCAGATGCAAACGAATGGTGCAACAAAGAACTAAGGTTGCCAACATTTACTTTCACGCAACAATACTGATTAAGAAAGAAAAGTAATAGTCCGTCCAGTCTTACGTCGAAAGAACGCCAGTCTTACCTTTTTTAAATTGCACAGCAAAAGACCTGAGATTGCCTACATAGACCGTCACGAAACAAAACCGAATAGGAAATAAAACGTAGTGGTCACAACATATTAAACCCTACCGCGTTTGGTGAAAGAATGCATCGGATTTCCAGATTGGCTTAGCCAAGGTCTTGCGGGCGTTTGCTATCGCTCATGACATTCAATACATCATCGACAGCGATGCTCCTACGTAAGTACGCAAGCAGAAACTAATAACTCAAGAGAGCAAAACACGGCACAATACCTCAACTCCATATTTTATCGCGATTCCAGGTAAGGTATCCAGCTTTGATACATGATGTTGGATGTAGCCTCGGTTAGAAGAAGGCTCTGCCTCCAGATTTCCATCAAAAACAGGGCCAATCTCCATGACTCCCCCGGTTATCCTATCCGATGGAATCTGCAGTAGATCAAGAGACGCAACGGCCGCTTATTTCTCACTTGCTCTACATAATGCTACTTCATACCTGAGGCAATGAAACGCAATAAAAAGGCAGATCTGCTTCAATAACTTAGATCCAGCAAAAATAGATTATTATGATTCAGGCAGCTGATGTAGCCTCCATCTGGAAGCGCTCAAAAGCTCGCAAAATCCCTCGAAGAATCAAGTCTTTCAGTGAATCAAAGACTAGTTCTCGTCAGATTTTCTCCCTGGAAGCCTGAAGCGGAAGACATCGAAGAGATCAAAAAATGGCCTCAAAAAACGTGGATCGGAACATATAGATCGACTACATCGGCCTCTCGGTGAAGCTTACTGGCACCGTATAGTTTGCGCCCGCTCGCTTGGATGCTTGCCACGAGTGTCCTTTGATGCTTCGCAGCGTTTAAGTCATGCAACGTGGCAAAATCTGAATGCTTTTGAGAATATCCAATGGTGGCGGGGTTAAAGTATTAAAGTGTCATGAAGATACAAGGTCAGCCCCCTTTCCCTTTATGCTGTTAAGGCTACGCCCCCTTAACAGACATGTGAGGTCCCTCGTGTGGCACATGACTGTTTCATAACCCCTCACCCACGGATGACAAACGAGATAGATGCTCAGAGTGTGAAGGACACATTTATGCTCAAGATAGATGCTCTAGTTGTGAGGGGCAACGAGTAAGTGTAATAACTTCTTACCAACATCACATGGTGTAATACAGGGCTTACAATCACACATGTGAAACCTTTTTAGGGTTTCATGAACGTACTTGCTTTGACAAAGCCTGATAATTTGCATTCTACCATACATTTACTCCTAAGCATTAGTGCATAAAATCAAGATTCGTCATTTTAAAGTGCTTGCTTAGATCAGCTTTTATGGTATTGATGAGATTTTCATCATTTCCAATAATGATGATATCATCAACATACAATACAACCAAAACAATGATATCATCACTCATAAAAACATACATATAGATTGAGATCAAAATTGGTTCTCACAAAATCTTTTGGAGAGAAAGTAGTTGTCGATGTGTCCATACCATGCATGTGGTGCTTGCTTAAGGCCATAAAGCGCCTTTCATAACTTGCACACTTTGTCTTCTAGCCCTTCGACAATGGAGCCTTGTCGTTGGACCACACATACCTCATCTTTTATATTTCCATTCAAAAACGCAAATTTCACATCCATTTGATGGATCTTTCATTCAAAATAGGATACCACTGCAGCCAAGCACAACGTAGTCCACTTTAATAGAGTAGCAAATGTCTCCTTGTAGTCAATTCATGTGTTTTGCTCATAGCCTTTAACTACCAAATTGTTAGCTGATGCCATGCCCCGAGGTGTCGATGCAGAACCTCTCCACTCAAAAGGGCTTCTAGCATAGATGAAGTTGAGAGACGAGTCTGAGAGCACGAGAATTGTTAAGTGCTAGGCTAAAATATACAGTTGTGAGCCCCATGGTACGTCCCGAAAGATGGATAGCCATGTGGGAGCTAGCAAATTAGATTATCTCAACTTGAGTTATGTTTTTTAATAAAGAGGCCTCCTATTATCAAGTAAGAGGTTGAACTCAAATTATTATAGATTGGGATTCACTTTGTTGCAAGAGGTGGACTCCAAAATAATATGTAATTGGGTTCTACAGCTCGTGGCTATAGATAGAAGCCTCCTCCACGAGTTCTAGAGCATGTAATCTATACTGAAATGTTGTTGCTTTGTTAAATGAAGATTCTACCACTTTCATTTCCTTCCATGCTCCATCTTCATGCATTTGTTTGGGTATTGATGTGTGAATGTATTTATTGTTGATTCTCTCTTAAGGATTGGTTTGGAATTAGTATCAGGTAGATGTGCAGGGCTGGGAGGCTGATCCATCATTCCACTCAATTCAGATGCTTCTAAGTTATCGGCTCCCTGAGGAGTTCTTCTTACAACTGTTGAGTGACAATTGTAAGAAGCACTTTGTAGGATTCTCATTGCTTTAGTTTAGAGGTTGTTGTGTTGATGTTGATTTGGGATTTCAATAGGAGTAGATTAAGTTAATTCTCTGTTTCTTACTCAGATTAGTTTAGCAATAATCTGCAGTCTGTAAGAACAATGAATCAATCTGAAACAGAACTGTAGAAAGTAGGAAATCGAGTCTTGGTAGATCACTGTCCAAGTTGAGTTACCATTGTCAAATAAGGATCTGAATCAGGTCATAGGTGTGCCACTGATAGGCGGGACACAGTATCATAATACTACACAACAGATTCCGTGATCGAGCTGTGGCTAAATCGATTTGTGAGTGCAGAATACCTCCTATGACACACCAACCTATGAACCTACTTATGATGATGGTCATAGTTGAGCATCAGTTGTTATCCATGTCCGAAACAAGATTCACCACTTTATCAGCTAAATTGCATTTATACAAAGTACGTCCAATCTCCCGAAACATTTACTTCATTACTAAGCAATACATTCTGCTCTTTCACGAAGCCGTATCAGGGCACAATGCCATACCGATCAATACAAGAGCAAAAGAAATGTATTAGGTTCACATTTACATTTTACATGTAAGCAACTATCCTTCACTATACTGATGGATAGAGATATGACTATGGTCACAGCGTTAAGCGAACTTAATTAAATAAAAAATATAAGCTCATGTCTATTTTAACATACATAAGATCAGACTTTTGTAACTTTATTAGTTACTGCCTTTGAAGGAAAAAAATTTAGTATTATCATGCATGGATAAGACTTCCTATAGTAACGAGTACGGCTACCCACCATATTGGTGCCATTTCATATAGCATCATACCTGAATGATAGACGAAGTCATCTCTTGCAAATTATCCATCTTCAGCTGTTTTAACAAATCACCTACGTGCTAGAAGATTCAAACCGAAAGTATTGTGTTAAGCGTAGTGTACTTCTATCACCCTCATAGTCTTTAACAATAGTTAATCCATCATTTTGCTGCAGATTATTAACTTATCATTCAATTTATTCGAGAGCAGTTCCTTCCCCACAATATCCACATCATATAGATAATCATGTTCTGTGCATACATCTTCTCAAGAAGACACAATCAAACCAAGCTTTCTTCATGTTACACTTCTTAGAAGCCATTCTACTCTTTATCAGAGGCAACAATCATCATAGTTTCTATCATACAACCATAGCAATCATCTAGAGCAACCAATCATAGCAAGTTACAGCCAATGGAGTAGCAGGAATGCTCTTATCAATCACATATAAGCATTCATCTTTGGTATCACTGGAATCCATAAGTAAAGACAGCGGTCCATCGCACTTTTTCAATCCTTACATACTGTAAAATGCGTGGAATTATGCATGCATGCAAGGCCATGCTTCATCGTAGTAGCAACATGGAATTCATACTCAAAAAGCAGCGCTGGCCCGCGGCCCATTCCGCTACACAGATAGCGCTGGCCAGCGACTACTTATCAGACATAATCAGTGATATTTTTTGTATACACCTGGATTGTTGTCCAGCGCCAACCATAACTCAATCAGTGGTAGAAAAAAATACCTGTAAAGGTGCCCACTACTGCTCCTTGAGGCAGCTCTTGATTGTAAGAATGCCGAATCACAGTTTTGCAAGCCAAAACTTGCTACTACACAACGGTAATCACAGCAAGTTGTAAGCATCCATTCCTAATCGTAGCACACAACCTTCATTATCAGCGAGCTAGCATTCCTCATAGCCTTCTCGCCTTAGGTTGCAGTATCGTTCACACGATTGCACTTCCAGTAGCATTCACGAGTATTCCTTGTCAATTGCAATCACCGTAAAGAAAAGCACCAGTAGAGTAGGGCTGAAGGAGAGAGAGAGAGAGAGAAAGCAAGAAAGTATGAGGGAAAGTGAATAGGGTTTTGTGACTTCCCTCTTTATAGAACCAGAGGACACTTAGGTGTACTAAGTGCAAATTGCTGCTCACTGTTAGATTGACCGTTCAAAATGTGCACAGATCTTGGCCCTTGCAAAGACTAACAACTTTCCCACCACTTTTTTTTAATAAGTGGGGTCTTCTATCATAGCAAGGCATTTTTCTTCCGCCCCGACTAGTATATAGGGTTAGTACGCGACATTTGCATTCTACAGAGGTTTGCGAAGCAAACAGAGTAATATATGTACGTTACATAGCCCATGAGAGAGAGAGAGAGAGAGAGAGAGAGAGAGAGAGAGAGAGAGAGAGAGAGAGAGAGAGAGAGAGAGAGAGAGAGAGAGAGAGAGAGAGAGAGAGAGAGAGAGAGAGAGAGAGAGAGAGAGAGAGAGAGAGAGAGAGAGAGAGAGAGAGAGAGAGAGAGAGAGAGAGAGTTTGTGTGTGTGTGTGTGTGTGTTTTCCAATTGGCAAACATGAGGATGTGGAGTGTAGATAGATTTATGAGAACAAGGAACAACTATGATAAAGAGTCTGTAGTTTGTAGGCATTATTATAGTGCTAGGATATGCACCAGTAACTCTAATGTCGGATGAAGAACTAGTAGAAACTCCATCGTAATAAGTTGTAGCAGGAGGAACTAAAGAAGATGAGCTCTCCATTGCTAAACTGTTTAGAAAATACCTCACAAAGAAAATTCGAAACAACTATACTTTTATTTCTACTCTCAACACATGCTAAAATAAGTTGACAAAAAACAAAAAAAAACCTAGAGACTTAATTCTATGCTAAGCATTGAAATCTATGCTCATCATAGGTTTGAAAAACTGCAGGTATGCTAGTTTGAATAGAATATGATTGCCAGACAACAACAGAACAAACATGAACGTTTAAAGGCATAAGCACAAAATGAGTCCAGACAAGAAGCCATGTCCTTAAGTAATTAAATACATTGTATTATGGAAGATGGATAAAATGCAGAAATGAGTGGAAGCCACTAGATCAAGATCTTGTAGTAAACAATCAAAAGCAACTTCAAATAACAATGAAAGATTGGAGTCTCAATCTCATTTGATCAGAACTTGACATGTTGCAGTTTGATCTACCTCAATATTATTAATTTCGATTGAATGGTGTTAAGGTATGTATAACTCTCCATTTAGTATTGTGCAATACTAACTAGTATCAACTAATAGCACATATTTCTA
This sequence comes from Diphasiastrum complanatum, assembly GCA_029204225.1. Taxonomy (NCBI): domain Eukaryota; kingdom Viridiplantae; phylum Streptophyta; class Lycopodiopsida; order Lycopodiales; family Lycopodiaceae; genus Diphasiastrum; species Diphasiastrum complanatum. The sequence goes on along the minus strand of MU832234.1, from coordinate 13,908 downwards.
CATCATGCTACTTATTTTGCAAGAGAATACGAGAGCCTAAGTATCCAGTCATCAGAAGGCATGGAAAAATCACATTGGCAAGCAAGAGGGCCATTTAATCGAGCTACAAACCATGGTGGACATGATTCAAAAAATAAATATTTAGTTCAACTTTTCCAATGGTGTTATAGATGAGCACAATTTAGATATAAAGCTCAAAACTCGCCGAATGTTATGATCTTCCATAAGGCATTCAAATTCATAACAAACGAAAGATCATAGAATAATGATTAATTATTAATTTCCTAATCCTCTCCAAGATTGAGCTGGATGGTATTACGTCCATGTCCTGTATATAGGATTCAGCATAATCCTAGACTTGGATATCCGATACTCCAGTGTACAAGATTATTAGTTATGCCACATCATTCCGACTAGGCCAAAAATGCAATTAATGACCTTGTGAGGGCCCATGTGCTTTAATTGGACCTATGGAGCTTTTGCATGCTGATTGACAGCTTTTGTGCAAGAATAGGAGGTCAAATGTCTTTGATAGGAATAGTGGGTTCCTAGAAAGAATATTCTCTAACTTTTGGAGAGTATTTATCTTGTAGAAACTTGCTCATCTCCTCATTCTGATTTCTTGTTTCTAAGAGCCAGGATCCTCTCTTCTCTTGCATTCAATCACCATGGCTCGGTGGTGAAGCGGTTAGGGATTTGACTATCTGTTTCTTGTTGGTTGGTTGGCTTGGCTCCACATGTGTCCTTTTGGTTGCATGCAACAAAATCTAGGTAGATTTCACTTGGCGATACTTATAGATGGTATTGTCATGAAGAAATAATCTCCTTTCATATGGATCCAGAAATTCTAAATTTTTTCTTTTGTTCAAAACTATATATCCCAAATAAAGGGCAATTGTAGATGATCTTTTTGTAGTATCTTTGGGGATATAATCCAATATTTTAATGGCTATATATTTTGTATGCCAACTCTGGAATAATTATGGCCTCCCAAACAAACATGTAATGCCTTAATGGACAATATGACAATGGTAGAATGATCCATGATGTATATAGATCTCATTATTTACAAAACTTTTCAAATAATGGGCAAATGATGCATCCTTTGGCCAATAGTTGATCCCTTCCGAAGGCCACCACGTCTCATAGCAAAACTCATAATTCGAGTTCTGAGATTAAATATGAATGTCCACATTTTAACTCAAAATTTGAGTAGCAAGAACTCCATATTTAAATGTCTACATTTGGCCTCAAGATTTGAGTAGTAGGAAATCCATCAAATTCAATGCTCAAGTAGCCAAACTCATTAGAATTTTTTTCAATTTCACCCAAATAAGATGGAAGAACACGTGTTGTACTTGCTCAGCCAGCCAAGGATAGGATCCTCTTTGTACTTGCAAATCAATCAATCAATGTGGCAGAGATCATGGTTTTGGAGCACTTGACAATTTTGAGTTTTTACACCATTTGTGTTGAAATCTTTTGATGTGAATGCAATCCAAACTTAGTAAAGTTGATTCTCTAATATTAGGCCATACTACAGAGTGTACTTCACTTGCGTGAGGTCTTTCTATAGTGTTTTGATCAAAATTAGATTGTTCTTGCTTGATTAGATGAAAATTGCCAAAGTAGATCAAGACTTGAGTGCTAGTTTTGCAATAGATTGATTAACCAAGTATCCAATCACTCTTGAGGATCTTTTCTAGATCCATTTAGGGTCCTAAACACTAGTTTCCATCATGGTATTAGATCCAAGTACAAGAGTTTAATTGTTGATCAAAACTCAATCCAAATTCAGCAAGTTTGATGCTAAAGACCCAGTTTGAGAGGGTGAGCCTATACCAAGTGATTGCTTCAAAGTTTGGGGTAGATTGATGATAGTGGGATGCAGGTGTACTTTTCACATGTATGGGGAGTTGATATACCTACATTTAAAGTTCCATTAATGATAGGAACCTCATAAATATTTTACACATCATCTTGATGAGATTTTTGATGCAAATCAAAGAGGAAGCATCAAAGATCAAATGCCATTATTGAGAGTCGACTTTGAGTCAGAGGATTCAATTAGTGAGAGCTTAGAAAAAGTCCTAAAAAGGTGATTTTTCAAGTCTTGAAAAAAGGGTGTAAGAGAGTCATTGTTTTGCCAAAATCATTGATTTTTTTATTGGATTTGACTAGAATTAGAATGAACTCATCATACTTCCATTCAGTGAGAGGGTGAGAGGGATGAGACTATAAGTCTTTTGGAAGGCTAGACTTTTTGGTACCTGAACAAGTGTTGTACCTACTCAATCGGCCAAGGATAGGATCCTCTTTATACTTGCAAATCAATCAATCAATGTGGTAGAGATCTTGCACTTGACAATTTTGAGTTTTTACAACATTGTGCTGAGATTTTTTATGTGAATGCAATAAAAACTTAGTAAACTGATTCTATGTTATTAGGCCTTACTACAGACTGTACTTCACACGTGTGAGGTCGTTCTATAATGTTTTGATCAAAATTAGATCGTTCTTGCTTGATTAGATCAAAATCGCCAAACTAGATCAAAATTTGAGTGCTAGTTTTGCAATAGATATTAATCAAGTATCCAATCACTCTTGAGGATCTTTTGTAGATCCATTTAGGGTCCTAAACACTGGTTTTCAACACATTACTACTTGTTAAAAACAAATATGGAATGTTCAAGATGTTTGTTGAAAATTATCGAACTCTCCACAAGATATTTATCAAGAATTGATATCCAATTCTTAGGGTTGATGATCTATTATATGCATTGTATGTGTCTTCTTGAAAATAGAAATTTAGCTCAATTTGAGGGAGGAACATAAACATAAGATAAATTTTAGAACAAAAATGGGTTACGACTACTAGCAATTGAAAGTCATGCCTTTTGGGCTAGATAACACTTTCCTACATTTTACATAATGCTGCAATTGTTGACAAGCACATTGTTATTGTTGATTAGCACACTATCATTGTTGATTAGCACAAAGTAATTGTGCATCATGCATCTAGCCTCCTTTGACAATATCCAAGTAATCCACTCTTTCTTTCACGTTCATAAACCAGTACTTGGGATTTTTTTTATCCATCTACCCACAAATCTGCATGCTTATTATTTTTCTGTCTCAAATCTCTAATTAGTGTAGCAGCATTTTCTACAACTTTTCAATTTTTCTTTTAAAATAGAGTACATTCCATAGGAAGTGCAACAGGCCAATGGAACTTTTCCATTGTTGAAAACTATAATATGTCAAAAAATTGATCACATGTACCTTAGTTTTTTATTGGCTATGTCATGCTCATAATTCTCCTGCCTCATATTTTACTATGCGTACAAAGATTTCAAAAGTACTCCTGCTACATATTTTGCAACGAATTTACAACTTGCAAAGCATGCAAAAAAATTTCGACTTAAGTTATTACAAAGCACGCTTAATTAATTGATGTCTTAAGTTGACCATACTAATTAGAATCCAAGCAACACTGAAAACTCGAAAAATGGCAACCAGATATTACTAATTCACATTCTCTCTCTACGTAACCTCTCTCGAAAGTGAAATTTCTCAAACCATATTTCTCCTAATTATAGGTAAATAATTCCCCAATCATGTCTAATTCATGTCTTTTTGGTCAATGAATCAAGCAACTCTCTCTTCATTGCATGTCTTTTGAGAGTATGGGTTAATGAGTCAAGTGACTATCTCTTCATGGCCTTGGCATATGTGCTTCATCATAATTTTGTAGGTCCAAATTTGGAAATCAACAATCTATCTTCTTACTATCATTGATTATCATTCAAGCATGTGCTAGAGATATTTACGAACCTTTCGCTTTTCTCAAGCAAGAAACAAACTATATTAATGGAGTACTTTAATATTCAAACACAACAATTCACAATTGATTTTTCAACAAGATGATCTTATGCATGCAAGAGAAACAATAGCTTGACTAGCAATATGTTTTTCACGTATGTAAAAATTAGTAAGTGTAGGCACTTTATAGCATAAAAAGAATAATTCTCAGTAAGCAAGCCATCATTTTGCTGCAGTAGTGGAGATATCAAAGCGTGGCATAGTGAGCAACGATAGTGATGACGATAGTGATGCTATTTTCACGCATTTGATCTGGGAAATGATGTGATCTATTTGCATGACAATGAGTTGACTTTAGATAGTAGTCATGGAAGAATGCAAGAGTTTTTGCAATATTAATGTTATAATGTGAAGCATGGATTACACACTCATTACTTAGGAGTACTTTTTGATAATCAAGACAATAACATATTGCAATCTTTAGAATTTATGACTATGATTTTGAGATGTTTCTATATCAATCTACTAGTAGCAACCATGGAGTTTGTAGCACTTGAATTCACAAAGCAAGTTCAAGGTGTGCACTTGATTTTCCAGAATTGAAGCTTTTGCGTTCCCAAAGATTAGTGTTTGTTAGATGCACATGTTAAGAAGAAAAATTGGCCCCCTTACCACCCAACAATAGAATAAATCCTGCTTCACACCTAGCCAACAACTACTCATATTGTGCAGACTTGATCCTCAATCAAGTATGTAAATGTTGCCTTTGATACCACCAACCCCATTTGGTTTATGCCATGACATTTTCAACAAAAATATGCACTTATGTATACTCGTAACTACATCAAAAACCATTCCAACGTCGTCATCAATGGTGAAATAAAACATAGGAAAATCATTGTGTACATAAATAAAGAGTACTTAGTAGCATCTTGGTTGACTCCATTTGTTAACTCAATCCATTTTAAGTCAACACAAAGAAAATGTAGCTCATAGTAGTTAGAGATGAGGCACAAACATTGTTGCAACTAGCACTAATGAAAAAATAAATAAAAGGAAATTGACAAGCCAATTGAAAGATGTCAAATTGGCAATATGGGCCCATGCATTAGAAAACATCTTTTGTATTTCTAGTTAGATCTCATTTGCAAAGAAAATGAATTCTCTTCACATGCATTGAGGATGTGATTTGTGATATACATTGAGTGTAGGCTTGCTCTGCCTTCGTGCTTCATGATGGATCTTGATATGACAATGTACTTGCCTCGCTTATGCTTTCTAACTGTAGTAGCAGATGATGTTTATCTTATTATTTAGTCTCTTCACAATAGGAGAAGGGACATGAGATTTTGTTATTCTTGTTTTCTTGCCTATTTTTACTAAGAAACTTGTATTGCATTCACATTACAAGCAACAAGTGACTGACATACTTGTTCTCGGTTATCCCAAAGTAGTAATAGTGATTTCCACTCCCCTCTTTGGATTGATCTCTTTATTACATCTAGACGCTCACTTCTTTATGTTATTAACAAGCACCTCTTGAATCACATCTATTAGTTAGAGCAAAAAATGTGTAATTATGAAAAAGAAACTTTGTAGCATATCTATAGCTTGTCGCTTTCACGAATTCTTTGTTATCTGACCCAATTTGCTTGGGTTTTTTGTTAGTTACTCCACTATTTCATCCACTTTTTGTGATTGTCTGATTTACTAGTATCAACAGTGTTTTCATTCTTGAACTATCAATGTGAACATGACAGAAGAAGATTAAGTAACTGACATTGAGGATTTGCTGGAGATACTAGCTCTTACCCTCAGAAACAACAATAACCCTCTCATTTTGGTTCGTCGGAAAGTTTTTTATTTCATCTGCTTGTGGCCACAAATGAATTGTTCTGATGCTGCTCCGTACCCCACACCCCCACTCCTTCCAACTTACAAAGATTCTTAGAATGGACCTGATTGCTAGCTCATACTCTCCAACTTCCCCCTTTCTTTCCATCTAGTACATCATTTGTGCAGATGAGGGGAATCAAATTCCAAGGCTCAAGGAGACAAAAGGGACACTATAACCAGTATGTCACTTATTGGACAACATCCCTTCAGTTTTTAATCAGTTAGGCCCAACATGTATGAAAAAACATGCATCTGGACGAAAGTGAGTAGATCTGCAAGCCTTGTGAGTTTGCTGGTATACATTCTACAACAGTTATTTCCAAGTAATGACTTTTAAACAAAAGGTCCCTTGCTTAAGCCCAGCCAAGTATATTTGCCATTTTAGCAGAATTTTCTTGTTTACCCAAGCTCTACCAACGGCTTGGTGTGAAAACACGAGGATCGATGTTTGGGAAGTCACCTTTAAAAAATCACCATATCATCAGTTAAAGAGTTTTTGTGCCTTGTAGTAAAACTTTCAAGATTACAATGAAAGCATAGTCACAAAAGGGAGCCAGACCAGAACCAAGATGATACTTAATGGCATCACTAAAAATACTTTATTTTTTATGGCTGAACGAAAAAGCCTAAAATGAATAATGTACAATAAATAAATGATAAGCCTTCCATAGTCACTAACCTTTGGGCTGCCATGTAGTTTAACACAATGCGATATGTAGCCAAGACAAAATTCTCATATATGGAAGTTTGAGTGACAGCATCCCCATCAAGGCTCCATCCAATTACAAATTTAGGAATAGCAACTATGTGCCCTATTCATGCTTGTCTATAGCACAAACACTAGGCAAACATTGCAACAGCAAATTTTCTAATATGAGTCAAAGGCTATCTAAATTTTCCACAGAAAACTCGTATGGCATTTGGATATACTTATTATCTCCCTCTGGATTTTAAGGTATCACTGAGCCTGCATCAAGTGTATTCATTTGTCATATTAGAGCCCCGCATAAGATAAGACTATTTCAACAATATGGAATACCATAAGAAACGAACATTTTACATACTTCTAATCTTAGTTGCCCCCGTTCCGGAACGGAGCGCGTTTTGGAACGCGTTCCGTTCCGGAACGGGACTCCAATTTTTATTTTTTTTAAATACGTTTTTTTACAAAGACACATAGCATTGTCCTATTTAGATACAAAGTTACATAGCGTTGTCCTATTTAGATACAAAGATATCCTATTTTCTTATCAGCATCAAAATCTTTGCTAGAAAGCCTGAGCTTGGATCGCAAATATCCTACCATGAATGTCCAAAAAAGTGCGTACACTACAACTGAAAGCAGCAAACGTAATAGCAAATGGCAAAAACAACATTTTTGTAAGCAATGTAGTCACTTTTTTTCCCAGTAGGTGGCATTTTGATGCCTTGTTTCTTTTTTACATTAACTTGTTCCAACCCAGTACGTTCCGGAACGGAACGTTCCGACCCAATTTGCTCGGAATGGAGGAATGTAAAAAAGTATCCAAAACCAACAAGTACAACTTACTCGAAGCATGAGTATATTGATGTCAACTCTAGGATGTACCAGACATAACAAAGAGATGTGCAATCTTCAACTTTATGGAGTCCACCTACAATGTAAGACCATTAACTTCATAATGCAAATCTCAGATTATATGCTACAACAACCCTACTCGCACTTTCAGAGTCCAAGAATAAGTGCAAGTCTAAATAATCAAAAACTTGGTCAAGCTCACCCTCAGAGTAGATACATATGATAAGCTCATATAGTTCTAAACATCCTCAAAGATAGGAGAAGAAATATGGAATGGAGGATCTTGATCAAGGAAGAACAGTCTGATATTCTAGATGTCACCGAAGAGCATGTTATTGGAAGCATGGTGAGGCTCGTAAAATCTCTACCCAACATCTTTGACATGATGATTGAGATATGGTCTTCACTTGATTGTCTTACTTGTCTGACATGTTCAACCTTTACAAATCCATGAGCAAGTTATTGGAGACATGGTGAGGCTCGTAAAATATCTACCCAACATCTTTGACATGATGATTGAGATATGGTCTTCACTTGATTGTCTGACTTGTCTGACATGTTCAACCTTTACAAATCCATGAGCCTCTCTCTTACAACTCTCCCGTGAGATGAGCTCACATACTATGACACCATCTTATCGACCTTTGTTAGAAGAGTGTCAGATAGCCAAGCCGAGTTTTCATTGAAAGCAATTGGTACATCGCACAACAAGGGGCACAAAAAAGTTACTGGGCTTACACTTCAGATGTTACACAGCTTATAGTTTGCAATGGACCAGCTTAGAGTCTCTTCTCATCGTCTTTAGATTGAGGTAGCAACGATACCGTCAATGCTATGATATTAATGGTGAACGATGGGAAGCCAAAAGATAGTCGGGAGTGGGAGGGGCATAGCCACAAGTGAGTGAGTGCGTGCATGCATGAGAGAGAGAGAGAGAGAGAGAGAGAGAGGAGAGAGAGAGAGAGAGAGAGAGAGAGAGAGAAGAGAGAGGCGCAGCTTTGCCTCTAGTTCTTCAGTTTGCCAGCTACTTGCTTTAAGTTAATTCCAACATGCAGGTTGCTGAGAGGAAAAGGCAAACATACAACAAATGTTTTAAAGTTTGATTTTTACCAGTCTAAACCTTCAAATAGACCTTCGCCTTTGATTGCAGAGGTTTTAAAGATAGCCCATTGTCGGCTTTTGATTTTATGTAGGTTAAGAGCTTCGGTTACTGCAGCATCGTCAAGTGCATCTGGGAGATCCTGCAGGAGAAAAGATCAAATTAAGTTATTATGTTTCCTTTTCATAAACAAGGACTGCAAGCATCAGACCATGCTGCAAGATCCAGACATGGGACTTTGGTTTCCCCTAATAGACAGGAATTCTTACAACTTGAACTTGATATGAAAAAAATAGACAGGACAATCGCCAAAAAGGTCTATCGCTCTGGTAGCCCACAGATGAAACTTTTATTTTCTACCTAATAATATTGAACACATTGCAATTATCATGGATTTCCAGTGCAGATGTCCCTCCATGCTGAAAGCTGGTCGTTGATGCCCATCCAGCCGAAGGTACAAATTGGCAATGCCAAAAGACATTCCCCTTCGTTCAGATGCCTGAGTCTTTAACTTTGAAATTTTGATTGGACGTAATTACGTCAGTGGAGAGAGACAAGAAAAAATGATTTAATGATCTACAAGTGTAAGAGTTCAGGACAGCAAGAAGTGAGAGTTCTCTCCAAGACAAATTGTAACCCTAACTATACCAACTATTCTGTACTAGAACAAAACGAGTGATAAGAAAGCTCAAACCAAGAGCTCCCATGAATCAAATAACTAAAGAAGATAACCAGTCTAAACAGTCTAACTAAATGACCTATATTACTCCATGTCATGAGATAATTGTTCAAAAAAATCTGTGATGATGGATGATCAGCGTGCCATAAATCTTGGTTGATCTCTGTGTGCCATGAAGCTTGTTGTGTGACTCTCAATCCTCAATGGCCGATGACGTTGTCTCTGGTCCCAGTGTTTGAAAAGGATGGAAATCTTATCCTCTGACTCTGACTGTATCTGTACAAGGCCAAAATCCTGAAAAGAAAGGTACTACAAAGTTGTGTAATGCTCATACTGGGGCAAATGCTACAGATTCCCTCACTCATTCGAAACATCTATCATCTTATCAATGATGCACATCTCTTATCATCATAAGAACTAAGTGAACCGTAGCCTACTGATCACGGAAGTGAGTGGTGTCTCCCTCTAATCTCATAACATAGCTTCCCCTAAGACCTCCAAACTCCTATAAATAGCTTAACAATGTCATGTTGATTTTATGGTGCCTTTGTAGGAGATCTACTGATAAGTATTATCATGTGTATCGTTTGTATGCAATGCATGTTTGCAATGTGAGATTGCATTATTACAATTCAGCCCGAGGTGTATTGTTTGTATATGATGCATGGTTGCAATGTGAGATTGCATTATTACAATTCAGGCAGAGGTGCACGCTCTCCTCATGATTAGAATACATGCCAATGTTCCAACAACTTTACAGTAGCTTCTCATTTAATATGACACTTCCAGTCAAAGCACTTTTGTTATGCATGTCCTTGGTTATTATGACCCTGTCTATTATTCTGATGACGGATTTGCATAGCTGACTATTCTAGTTGCTATATGGTATGCATTTTTCAAGCTAGTTTCTATTCCTGCTATGTCTATCTCACTATAGCTTGGGATCCATTTGAGCCAGTTCTTGCATATGGGTGATATCCATTCATGGGCCTTAATAATATGTCCCTCATTAACTCAGGTTGGTTAGCCACTAACCTTATGTTAGGGGTGAACTAGGTGAGGTTAGGAGGACTAAGGCTAACTTAATGGGTATTATTGTGAGGCCTAGATTTACCATGATTAAGTAATGAGGTTATAGCTAACCTCAGTGCATGCATGGGGCACCATGACTATAGTTAGAGTTTGCTAATAGTTCATAACTGATACATGCACATCAATGGTGATAATTACCTGATTAAACCAAGAGTAGCTTGTGCATTGGGATTTTTATTTTATCTTTTAGAGTTCGCCAATATTTCTGCAAGCAGCCACTGCATAAGAGAGGTATATTAGCAAGATGATTCATGATAAGAATTATTAACTGGAATGATTAAATCTTTGATAGATGCCATTCATATCTCTGGCATGCATCAAAATTCTCAAGTATCTTCAATTCCATAAGCCAGAATGTGTTGGAACTTGGGAATAAATCAAAACTGGTAACTAGCTTGTGTAGCTAGAAAACTCACAGAAGGTGGACCTTCATTCTGAGTTCCTATTGAAGCCCTACTTTTCATTGAAAAAGGTTCTAAGAAAAGTGTGCACCATGTCTGCCAACTTTATTGAAGGTTGAAAGAGGATCAATAGTCACCAATCTGCCTAAGATGCTCTTGCTTGTTCGTAGACAAATAGCTGTCTAGGCCCTTATCAAGGTATTAGAACCACTTTACCCCTTCATGGCTGGAAGGCTGTCTTCTTTTCAGAGCATGGCAGCAAATTGCAATAGGCAGCCTGTATCCCCTCTTAGATTGTCCCAGCCAACTTACAAAGGGTCTCCCGGGAGAATTTCCTCCTATTTTCAATCTCTCTAGTCAAATACAACAAAAAAAATCCAGATCACTGATTGCTTAGCTAGCATCCAGCAAGTGCAGCTGTTTAATGCAGGAACTGCCCTTGGCCATGGCTGCAAGGAGTTCAATATAAAGTTTGAAGGTGCCTCCAAATTTGTCAATGGCTGAAGGTTCCAAACACTAGCAAAAGAGATATCCAGCATGAGAAGCATACTACCAGGCTCCAGCCTATCCATAAGTACATGAAAAGTAGGATGGAAGGAGGAATGAGGAAGCAGCAGAAATATTAGTCCTGCTCCTTCCTCGAGGAATGTTCACTGAAGATACATCCTCTTTCTCCAGCTATAGGGGACTCTTATCCTGACTTTCCAATACATTCCACCTGACACTAAAATTTGGTGGTTTTGCACATCGTGTGGTCCTTCAAGTCTCATATTCACCTAGATACCTTGCAAACCACCAGGACATGCACTAATATGCCCAGGTTGAATAATATATTGATGACAGTTGGAGTAAAGCTGGGCATGATATTGTCAGCCCTATCAAGGGCGGCCATAGAGACGAAATATGTAAACAGCAGAATGTAAAGAATTTTCATATGCAAATTCCATTTATCAATAGATTGATCTCTAACCTGACCAAAAATTGCAACATAGATAAGAAAGAGGAAACAAGCTGACATGTGACTGTTTAGAGCATCAATACGCCCCTAAGGCCGTCCTCTTATTTTTTTCTTTTTCATAACAGAAATAACATAATTCTTGACAAACAATGACTTTCACACTCTACAAGCAAAAACAAAATAACAGATCCTTTTCACAATAGTGATGGCAGTAAGTATCAATGCTTTCTATCATATTCTTTTTATATCACAAGGGATCAGTGTACCTGTTTGTTTGCATAAATCAGCACCACCGCATCCTTCAGCTCCTCTTCCTATTTGCCAGAGAAGAAACAATCAACTCTCAAATGTTTCGGTACACATGCTTGTAAAGCACGCATGTATCAGCAATAAATTTCGTTGATACCACAATCAAGACAAGAAGATAAATAAAGAGAGGTCTCCTCAATGAGAATGACTTTCCATAAAAGATTGGTCTGAAGTTTCATTCTCATCATCTGGAGTTACTACTGGGAAAGCAGACAGGACTTCCTGTTGATTATCAAGCTTTTCCATTCCAAATTAAGCTCATATGACATTTTCCTGTTTGTAGATGCAAAAGTTTCGCTCGATTCGTGGAAAGAAAGCTAGATGAAATACTATAGTTATGGATAATGCAAATATCATCTTTACCATTTCCTGTCATGGTTCCAACAAAAAATGATTTAGCCTTAGAATCTCATAGGACCACACAAATCAAGGACATTGGCAATCCATGATTGCATACAGCTAACCAAGCAAAGATTCGACGCTACTGGTTACTTTTGCAAAGGATTGCACCACTACTTCTAGGATAAGACCTTGCTGTGTTTGAATAGAAACCAAATTTCTGTAAGGACTAAGTTGCAAGAACAATACGACAACGACAGATGCTGGTCCATCCTTCAAGAAAATGGTCCAACTCACTGTGCAGTTCAATAGCTAATCAGTTTTGAAAAGTGTCTATGGCAATTTTCCAAAAGTTTGTATTAAAAAAAAACATGGAAACGAGAATGCCTCTACAGTAGACAAAAATCTAGGCCATAAGACCAACAAATAGTTGCATATATTTCACCAAGCAATTAATTATTTTAACGGTTCATTGTCACAAACTGCTGCACAGAAGCTTAACTTTGGCAGAAACAAAACATGCATGAATAGTAATAGAGGACTAATGAAGGAATCGATTAAGGAGCGAGGGAGAAAAAACAAACTACCCAAATGACCATTTCGAGTAGCTATGTCAGTCTCCAAAATTGTTAGTTAGTGGGTGCTAGCTAGTAGCAAGAGTTAGTGAGTGCTTGCCTTGAGTTAAATAAAGCTCATAGAGCTAAGGCTATAACTGAAGTCCAGGATTTACTAACAACAAATATAGGACCACTTGACATGACATGCATGGAGAGTAACAAATTGCATACCCACTCAGGAGAATATGACGTGGGCTGAGGCTATGTAGGAGTGATTGGCACCAGTCGACATACTCTAATCCTTAGAAGCCCGTTCCGACCAAAATGGGTCGGAACGTTCCGTATGTACCGGAACGTTCCTGGTCGGAACGATGTTCATATAAATTTGATTATTTATATGAATTAAATCCTTAGTAAAAAAAAACGTATTTTTTTTTGAGGGCATCGTTCCGGAATGGAACGCGTTGCAGAACGCATTCCGTTCCGGAATGGGCAACTAAGCTCTAATCAGTTGAGGCCTGAGCTATAAGATGAGCCTGGCGATCATCCAGCCAAGGCCAAGCAATCCCAGCTAGTGGGATGGCTCTTGGTGGTATGGGAGGCCAAGACTACTGCTTAGAGGATTGGTTTAGAATGTTATTATCGGAACGGGATTGATTCCCAAGCTCGGGGGTGACATGGGTGAGATTGGTTTGAGCTCTATGGTTGGGTGGTGAGTCGAATGTCCATATCTTAGAGGACTGGTTTAGGATGTTGTTGTGGAATTGACTCCCAAGCTCGGATGACGGCGGTGAGCTTGGTTTGAGATCTATGGTTGGGTGGTGAGTCGAATGTTGATATGTGAGATTCCTCAGGCAGGACAAAGCTGGTGCATGTATGGAGGAAGGCAGAATGAAAATCAGGACTGGAGCACAAGTTCTAGCTAGGAGACGATTATTTCACATAGATCAGGAACCAGGGAACAATCTCATAGGCGCTTTCACATAGATCAGGAACCAGGGAACAATCTCATAGGCGCTTTTCCTCTTTTGCATGAATCAAGGTTCAGATTTATAATCGATTTCAGTGCAAATCTTTCAAGAAACCATTTGCATATTATAGCTTTTTGATTGGTTACTGGATCATGACTGATTATGATGAAAGATTAAACTAACATTGAATGCATCCAAAGTAATAGTTGTTTTCCGGAATTATTTAT
>MU832233.1:0-81430 GCA_029204225.1 Diphasiastrum complanatum | reverse complement strand
TACTATCTATAGATGAAGGACCTACTTATGGAATCAAGATCGATGGGATATTTTTTTCATAACTATCAGAATCTTCTAAGATTGTTGTTGAAATCTAGTTAGAAGATGTAAGGGAAGAAAAATTACAAAACATTCTTGTAGTAGAAGAGTTACGAATTCGATCGATCTTGTATTAGAAATAGAGAGTTCTGAAACTAGTTCCTTGTGGGTTGTGATCAGCTTGATCTTAGTTAAGAACCAGGATCCATGAGTGATGCAAGGAATGAAATTCCCCTCTAGCAATATATTCTTTTGAAATAATCTCTGATCGAAATTTGGTTATGAAATAGCTCTCTTGAGAAATGTTCTCTCTTAGGGTTAACTGGGTTACAAAATTCCCAGTTAAAAAATGTGTTGTTTATAGATTGTCTGTGATCTGTGGAAATATGCTATGTAAATAATCAATGTGGGATCATAAATTCTTTTGTAGAAACTTCTACTCCCGTGGATCTACAAATGTGTTCCTAGGACTCCAATTTATATGCATGCATAAACTAGACCTTGGATGGATTTAGAATCAAATTGAATGTGGTGTTTTGAAATTGGGCTCACACCATTCAAATATTTCTAAATCAGGTACAACTAACCAAATCAAGATCGTTACTAATGAGTTAGCTTATTGATACTATAGTTCAGATGTATTGCTTATAAGTCACAACCATTACAAGTCATTTTTTATTTATTCAGAGGGTCATGTGCATAGGATATGTAGGAACTTTTGGCTTTAATATTTTTCTAATGGAAAAGAATGAAATGTTATTTTGAAAATCAAATAGAATTGGATAGTTGATGGTAACCAAAAGTCAAAACTTCACGTGATGAAGTTTCGGTAAATCTTAAGTTATTCTAGATTAGAAATTAAGAGTAATAGAATCTAGATGCATTCTAGATTGGATCTTAACTTTGGAATGACACTTTGTGTCATTTTGTGGATTGATTATGAGGGGTTTGGGGCCCTCAATGTGTATAAGGTATAATTGGAGGCCTAAAATTCAAGATGGTAGATTTATATGCGTCTATCAATTACTCATAGGAGAATTGGATGAGGTGGCCCAATTAGTTTGCTGATGTATCTAGTGAGGTGTCACAGTGCACTACTAGTGGTGCATGTGCAAAGATCTCTTTTGTAATACTAAAATATTATATCACTATTTTCAACTAATACTTTTGACTTGCCATAACTTTTAATCGTAGCTCAGAAGTATGTCATGTAAGATATCATTGGAACGAGCGCTTTCTAATGCACCAAACTTCGCTAAAATTGGACTTACCACTAAAAAGTTATGCCATTTTTAATGTGGACTCAAAAAGTTACGTTACGTAAAAGCCACTATGTCAACAAACAATTGGGCCACATCTACATAAAAAGTGAAAGAAAAAAGAAAAAATGAATCCTGACAAAAGGTCCTTTTAACATTGGGACCTTCTCTAATGCATCCTAGTCTTGGATCCATGGGGGAGGTCTTGATACTGATTATCGAAAACAAAACTGAAAGTCCAACGTGAACATTTTTATTGTACTGGATTTGAAGAGTCAAATGAAAATTTCAATATAGGGGCAGCATGGGAAACTGAGCAACATAATATCGCTTTGCCAATCCAACATATACATTTTGATCGAGAGGCAACAGTGATTGATGGTGGATTTGGCATTAATCTTATTTCTTCCAAGTTGTGTGCAAAATAGGGACTTAAGAAACTGAAACCTAAGGTTTGCAATAAAGTTGGCAGATAAGTCAAGTGTCAGACCAAAAGGTGTAATTAAAGGCATACCGATAAAAAATGTAGGTGTTCCATTTGTCATTACCTTTGTGGTTATGGATTTACCTTATGCACCATCAGTTTATCGGGTCTTGTTGGGTCGTCCTTTTGGGTTACAAGTTGCTCAAGTGATTCATAACTAGGGAACAAGTAAAATCACTTTTGAATATAGGGAACAAGCAGTCAAAGTGGACAATTAAACCGGTTTTACAAGAAGATAATGATAATTCATCAACAACAGATCACACAATAGATTGTGAAGATAAAGCGTTGGGAATTTCATTGATTCACAAATTGACAATGTCAATTGGAATCAAGCCTTGGCAACGATTGATTGCACAATGGGGTATATGTGTCATCATGATGATATATCAGAAGTGGGATTACACTTGCAATGATCAAACCCTTGATACGCCCATTATCTATGCAATCAACATGATGAATGTGGCTTGGATTTCAACTAATTCAATTCCAGATCCAATAGAAAATGATCTTATAGGGGTTAGCCATGCTCTATCTTATAACGAGGAAGCTGAGCTAACGGATGAGTAGATCTTGCAGCAGAGAAATCCAACTAGATTTGAGATGCGACAAATTTTAGATCAACTTCCACTTAGATTGCCAAAAGCAGTTATTTTGAAAATTGGAAAGCCTTCCAGACCAATGACAAAGAAGCAGGCTAAACAACACTGTAGTAAGGTTCTCAAATGGACTAATCCTCCAAACGAGGCAATTACTAAGGTGGATGCTAAAATCAATGAACATATTGCTAAATCCACTTTATTGGACCAAGCTAAAGAGAAAAATGATGCAGATCCTGATTCCTTGAGCCAGAAATCTTTAAAATCAAAATCTCCAACGACTAAAAACTTGAAAAGTAAAACCAAGATCAACCCATTGGAACAAAAAATGAAAGATGAAGTCCAACATGATATGCCAAAGCATTTGAAAAGTTATACCTTGGATATTGTGGTTGCCAAAAGCTCATTGTGAACATAAAGAAGTTGTGCCTTTATATGCAGGAGGTTTATGATGGACCAACTTGTACTCAACCAATGAATCTTGTTGAACCATGTGAAGAAGAAAAGATAATTCAAGTGGGTTCACACCTATCTCCATCTCAATTATCAAAATTGAGGAAGTTGGTAGTCAAATACAATGATTGTTTTGCTTGGTCCTACAAAAAACTCAAGGGTATCCCCACTTCGGCTGTAGAGCATACAATTCCATTGGTACCAAATGTAGTTCATAAAGTAAGCCAATTCTATGGTAATCCAAATTACACGGAATTGATCAAGAAGGAGTTACAAAGATTATTGGATGCTGATTTCATTTATGAAATAGAGCATAAGGAATGGGTGTCACCAATCTTGATTGTACCAAAGAAGAATGACAAGATGAAAATTTGTGGTAATCTAAAGGCTTTGAATGTAGTAACCAGAATGGATCACTTTCATTTACCTTTCACTTTCCTTTACCTTTCACTGAAAGTGTATTAGATTGCATGGTTGGAACTGAGAAGCATACAATTTTCTGGATGGCTTTGGTGGATACAATCAAGTCAAGGTTGCAACTAAGATCAACACTGCATTTGCCACTAAATGAGGAACCTATGCATATAAAGTCATGCCTTTTGGATTATGCAATGCGCGAAGTACATGCGAGCGGGTTATGCAATTTGATTTCAAGGAGTACTTTGCATAAATTCTTGAAAATTTATTTGGATGACCTTTGTGTCCATGGGATGGACACTGATCACTTAAGCCAGCTCAGGAAAGTGTTCGCTCAGTGTCGCATTTTCAATTTTTTTGAATCTAGAGAAGTGTCAAATATGGCTAACACGTGGTAATTTCGCATCATGGCATTGCTACCGATCTTTCCAAAATCACAGTGATTATGGATGTTCCTCCATCATGCACAATACGTGAAGTTTATATTTTCATGGGCCATGCGAATTATTGTTGCATATTTATCCTATTCTTCGCAAATTTGGCATGTCCTATCTATAGCTTACCATTATTCCAAGATGGACCATAGAAGCTTTGGAGTCATTAAAAAAAGTCAAAAATTGCATTGATATTCACACCAATATTGTGAGCGCCAAATTGGACAATCAAGTTTCATGTTCATACAAATGCATCAAAATATGCTATTGGATCAGTGTTAACAAGCCATGAGAATGGAAAAAAGATTTTTCAATCAGGTTCGCTAGCCAACAATTGAATGATGTTTAAGTCAATTATTCCACATCGAAAAGAGAAGACTTAACAATGGTGTTTTTCGTTAAGAGATATCATCATTATTTGATGGCAACGCACTTTGCATTCTATATGGATCCTCAGCCATTGTCGTATGTTGTGAACAAAACATGTAATATGGGCCGCATTGCGAGATGATTACTATTGTTATTAGAGTTTGATTTTTGTGCGGTAGTGCAAAGGGAAACATCATTACATAGCAGATCATGTATCAAGAGTTCAATTAGCACCTATGAATATCAAAGTAGATGAACTTCTAGATGCAACGCTATTCTATGTAGAAGCAATACCTGAATGGGCAGCTGATATTGTTGAATATCTGATGCATGGACAACCAAGCAACTCTTTGACAAAGGTTCAAAAACACATGTTGATTTTCAAGGTACAACCGTATCAATTGATAGCTGGGCAATTGTATCACAAAGGAACTGATGACATTCTACGAAGATGCATTTTGCCACATGAAGTACCAGATCTTATTATATTATCACATGATGGAATTGATAGGTCATTTTGCAATTGATATCACAGTTCGTAAAATTATACAATCAGGATGTTGGTGACCTATTTAGCACAAGTATTGTTTGCAAAGTGGGGAGTGAATTATGTTCGACCGATACATCCAGCTGCAAGAGGTACTCAAACACATTAGAAAATTGTGCCTACTAGTTATATGATGAAATGAGTTGAGGCAAGAGCTGTGCGGGTTGCAGATGCATGATCTATGGCAAAGTTCTTGTATGAAAACGTCGTAAAGTCCTATTGAAATGGTGAGTGATTGAAGTATTCCTTTTGTAAATGAGACTATCGAAGATGTTTTGTAAGAATTTGTTCTGATACATTGATTTAGTACACCTTACTATTTGAGGGGAAATGCACAAGCTGAATCTTCTAATATGATTTTTTGTAGTATTCTGACTAAAACCGTTGAGGCTAGCAGATTGGACTGGGAACATAAATTATATGCTACATTTGGGGCATTTCGAACTACTTACTTTTTTAGGCCCTTGAGCTTATACCTTCTCGCTATGCAAGGGTATTGGGTTCCCAATAGGGTCTTTCATGTGACTCGTTTTCTATTAGATTTTTTTCTTTTTAGTCTTGAAACTAGGTGTCAGTCTTCTAAAAAATCGTTTTGAGCCTCTGAAGTCTATGGTTGATGGTGTTGGAATTTGATGCTCAAATTCAAGATAGGAGTGAACTGATCATATTAGCACTCACACACACCAATCAAGATTAACATAAGAGATTAAAGACAACTTAGATTAATTGAAAAATGAGCATAGCTCTCTATAGTGAAATGAATGTTGGTGGGGTGCCAGCCCCCCTCATATAATTTTTCTAGTCCTTAGCAAAAAGCTTATAACTATAGTTGCTCTCTATTTTAAGTAATGACCCTTATTAAATTTCTAAGTGAAAAATTATGTTCTATTGTAGAGCTAGTGTGCCCTCCTATAGGCTACATGCAAGACCAATAAGATTTTGACTTTGATATACTAAAAATACAAATGGCCCCTAAAATATCTCGCACCACATGGCCAAACCAACATTAGGGGTGCAAAAAAAACATTAATTTCGAACTTCTCCCTTAATGTTCACTTTCTTATCTTTTACTCCTAGAAGTTCTCTAAACTTCTCAAACTTTTCTTTGCCAAGTCCTTTGGTAAAGATATTTGCAACTTGCTCTTCTGTAGGGCAATATATAAGTTCCACTTCATCACTTTGAATCTTCTCTCTGATGAAGTGTTGTTGTACTTCAATGTGCTTTGTCCTGCTGTGAAAAACTAGATTCTTCGCCTATTTAATACACCTTTTATTATCACATTGAAGTACTATAGGTGTATGTTGTACCATATGACAATCATGTAGAATCCTTCGTAACCATATCACTTGTTACACTCATTATAGCTCAGTACTTTGCCTCTGTAGATGATAATGCAATAGTATGTTGTTTCTTTGAACTCCAAGATATAGAACTTGAACCAAGACTAAAGACATAACTTGTAGTAGATCTTTGATCTTCTGCATCTCCACCCCAATTAGCATCCACATATCCCTGCAGTTGCAAAACATCATGTCTTCCATAGAAAATACCAAACCTCAAAGTACCCTTGATATATCTGAGTTCTCACTTAGTAGCTTTACAATGAATCTGCTTAGGATTAGCCATGAAGTGACCATAGTAATGGCATATGCAATCTAGTCTCATAATAACTAGATAGATCAAGCTTCCAACAAGCTTTCTATATAACTTCCCATCTACATTCGGATAATCCTTAGCTTTAGTGAGCTTAGACCCACTACCATATGGTAGAAATATGCTTGCACTCTAACATATTGAACTTTTCAAGAAGTTCATGAGTATAATTAGATTGAGAAATAAATAGTCCATGTGCTACTCTCCGTATCTCAATCCCAAGAAAATATTGTAGTGAGCCAAGATCTTTTATATCAAACTTTGATGAGGGATATTTCTTAATATCCTAAATCAAATCATGATCCGAACCTGTGATAACAAGAGATCACCCACATATATGACTACAAAAACAATATGACCATCCCTGATCAAAACATAAAGTGTAGACTCCAAACTACTCCTAAAGTATGTGTCAATCCTCGTGTACCATGCCCTGGGTGCTTGCTTAAGTCCTTATAATACCTTGTCCAACTTGCAAACATTGTCTTTCTATCCATGCATTCCTTTGGTTGCTCCATGTCAACTTCTTCCTCTAGAAATCCATTCAAGGATGCACTCTTAACATCCATTTGAATATCTCATCCAAACTGAGCTGCCAATTACAAAATTGTCCTCATAATAGTTAACTTAGAAACTGGTGCAAAAGTTTTTCATAGTTAATCCCTTCTTGTTGAGCATACCCTTTTGCAACCAACCTTGCCTTATGTAGGAATTCTTCCATCTTGCTTGCTATCATAAGATATTTGTGTATCTTTATGAGATCCATCGCCATCAAAGATTACATCCCTACTTATAATCATTTTCTTACCTTCCAATTCATACAACTTGTATCCCTTCTCTTGACTATCACATCCAAGAAATAAACAATTAGTAGCCGTTGAATCCAATTTGGTCTTTGAATCCCTAGTTATGTGCTCATATGCAATACTTCCAACAACTCTCAAATGACTTACGTCAAGTTTTGACCCATGGAAGCTTCCTCTGGAGTCCGACTTTCTACAACTTTTGTAGGACTTCGATTCAAAAGATAAATTGTTGTCTGAACTGCTTTACCCCAAAACATATTCGAAAGTTTCTTACTTTTAAGCATGCTCCTTGCAATTTCCACCATAGACCAATTACTCCTTTCCGCAACTCCATTTTGTTGATGCATTTCCGTACTTGAAAATTGTTTCTTTAGACCATGATCCTTGCAAAATACCTAAAACTCTGTAGAAAGATATTCTCCTCCTTTATCTGAATGAAGTATCTTAATCTGTCTATATGTTTCTTTCTCCACCTATATTTCAAACCATGTGAAATACTTGAATGCCTCACCCTTATTCTTGAGAAGATATACCCACATTTTCCTAGAATAATCATCAACAAACACCATAAAAATCTGCTCCCCCATAAGACTGAGTTTTCATAGCACCACACAAATCTATATGAATAAGTTCTAGAACATTTCTTGGCCTAAAAGTACTAAACGGAAATTTCTTCATATGATATTTCCCTAAGACACAACCCCACAAAACTTGTGATTAGAAACAACTTGAGGTAAACAAGTAACCATAATGTATTTTCTCAAGACTTTTAGACTATTAAAATTCAATGTACAAACCTTTTGTGCCATAACTTACTCACTGGACCAATATCCGCTATACTTGCATGATGACCCACCACTTGAGCCTGAAATTTGTACAACCTTCCTACAAGAATGCCCTCAAGCTTCCTCTTGAAGAAACATCGTTTTTCATCAAATTGTACAATCATTTGTTGCTTCGCAATAGCTGAAACTGAGAGGACATTCTTCTTGATTCCTAGTACATAAAGCACATCTTTCATGTCTCCCATCTTTCCTGAAGGTAGTTGAACTTGTACTTTTCCAACTCCCTTTATATCGTATGTGTAGTTACCTCCCAACTTCACATTTGATCCATCATCTAGTTCTTAAAAATTAGATAACCAATCTCACCTAGGTGTCATATGTTTCGATGCACATAACCAACACTCCTCTTCCATTGAGAAGTCACTTGAAGATATTGATGTTGAAAACAACTCATAATCGTTAAGATCCAAAGCACTTATCTTTGTATAAAATCTTGCTTTTTCTTTAGCAAAATTTCCATCCTACTTCTTCTTGAAATTGTTTTTCCAGCACTCCGTTGCGAAATGCTTTGGCTTTCTGCAAATAAAACAATTTGCTTTTCAAATTGCTTTCTTTCCATCTTCCGGTTGATTTAATTGATTTTCTTGTTAATCCCGATGCTTCTTCTTTCCTTTGTTCTTTTTCCTTTTGACACCTTTCTTGGAAATTTTCTCTTACTTCTTTGGTAAGAATGTCTGCTCCTTGAAATCGTCCATCTTAACAGGATTTTGTTGTCTCATTTTCTCCTCTATTAGTATTGCATTCAACTCATCGATAGAAGACCTTGTCTCCCGTAAAGACAATATCATAACAAAGGTTTAATAGGCCCAAGGTAAACTATTACGCATTATAGATACCAAAATTGAATCCGGAACACTTTCTCCAATTGCAAGAAGTTGTCCTCTCAAGTAATCTGTTTTCGATTCGCCTGTATCCATCTTTAATGTATGTAGCTTATTGTTAAGAACAAAATTCGGGATCAATTTACAGTCTTGTATAAATTCTTTAGAATATCCCAAGCCTCCTTGCGTCCAGCAACATTTTTGTTGTGAGGAATAATCATATCTTTAACAGACAAGTTAATAATATGATGAGCTTATCTCCTCTGCTTCAAATACTCTTGCAGCTCCCTATCTGTAGTTGGAGGTATCTCAACACCTATGACAATGTCCCAATATTCTCGATCCTGGAGAAAATTTTGCATGTTGAACTATAGTTGGAAGTTTATTGTTCAAAATTACTTTCATTGTGTGGCTTCGATAGAAGAAATGACTTTTGATGTAATGTTTATTCTCTAGAAAAGGTATATTGTTTGTGGCCCATAATACTAGATATGTTCTCCAAGTTAGAGCATTTCTATTTTGAGGGACAAGGGATCAAGACAATGTATCAATAGATACCACTACTACTCTATGGACCACTACCACAATCTTTGGTGTTTTCATATATGTATAGTGCCATGGAGTTAAAGGCATATTTGGGGCACTTCTTTTGTTACTATAACTATTGTAAATTGGAGACTCATGGGAAATCTCTCTCTCTCTCTCTCTCTCTCTCTCTCTCTCTCTCTCTCTCTCTCTCTCTCTCTCTCTCTCTCTCTCTCTCTCTCTCTCTCTCTCTCTCTCTCTCTCTCTCTCATGAAAGTTTGTGATTGATCATTGTGAGAGCTAAGTGATTGCTGAATTATTGTAGTGGAACCTACACTTCATGTTGGGTCATAGTGCTTCCTACCATAAAGTATCATCACCCTCTAGGTGGATTACAACAATTTTGACTTGTTTTTCTCGGTGAGGAGATTTTTCCCTCTAGTCAGTTCGTGGATAGGTGCTCAAGTAGAAAAGTTGTTGGCCAAATTAGATTAGGTAGACTTGGCCCAACTACAGGGGTATCAGATGATTGCTTTATGAAACCTGAATGAGTGACTTAGGAGCATGTACATATGGACAACTACTAAACCCTTGACTTTTAGACACTCCAAAATATGCCATCACAACCTCGATCTAGGCCTTTTGTTTCTTAATCTTTTTGCTGGTCTTTTCAAGCTATCAAGCTCACATATAGCCATCATATGCATAAACTAACATCTACCAATGTAGAGCTCAGGTGACCTTACCGCCATTATTGGCATGCTCAATAAAAATTACAATTAACATTAATATAATGAAATTTTTGAGTTTGAGCAACAATGTTATAATGCCAAGTACTACGTGCTCTAATTATTTGAGAACATTGATTTGACTTGGGTTTGCAACTACTAGTTGCTCTTAGCAATAATCTGACGATATAGTTATAGTTCCCCTCGCTTGCATGGGAAGCGTAGCAATGAATTAGAATGCAAAATAATATTTGTACTTAGTTGTATAATCATAGACCCCTCGATCACATAAGGGGTATTGAGTCTTCTAGTCCTTCACTCTCAAATTTTGGACCAAGCTTAGTAAAATACATGTGTTTATAATTTGATGATTGGTCACTAGCTCTCAAAGGCAATAATTGGCTAGGGTTCGTTAATATAAGCAAGACATAAGTAAAATGAAAATACACAACTTAAAGGCATGAACTAAAAGATCAAGGCAATGATAAAACCACAACAATCATGAATCAACATCATATTGATTTGCAACAATACTCATTAACAATTGAAGAAGAGAGAGAAAGACATTATCATAGTCAGTGGAAAAACTATATATACATATAGACCTGAATTGGAGCTAATGAGAGACCTCACCCATAATATATTCTTTGTTCGGTTGCCAAGAAGTCCAGATTGAGCATTTACTATTGTAGAGCACCTTTTCTTGATCTCTTCCATCTTTTAGTAATGCAACTTTCAACATTTGTAGGAAGACGGACTCGAACAATGTGGTCTGATGAATGACAAGTAAGAGGAGTGTAGAACTCTTCCTGCCATTGCAAATGTTACAATATGCATGAACATCAATTTTAAAAAGCATTTGATAGAAAATATTTTCGAAACAATGCATTGGAAGTTTTGTAAACAATGTCAAAAAGCTTTAGATTGTGCATAATCTAGTTTCAACCATGAATTTGTTTCTTTCAAAAATTCCTGCAAATAGAAAAAAGGACAAGGTTTGAAGTAGATGCATGCCAAGTTAGGCCTTCACAAGTAGTGCTTGATTAGTACCTTTGCCTACTCTTAGGAAGCAAGGTTTTTCTTTTGCAGGCATAGCATGTGACCTGACAAAGCGCTCATAGACTTGTGTCGGTAGGGTGTAGATCTACATAGGGAGGTGAGGGACAAACCTACCACATGTCGTAGCCCTATTGTAGTAGGGTTGACCCTACTACAGTAGATTTCAGTCTGTTCATAAATAATTGTGTTCAAAAGCAAAATATTATCTAAGAACAAATGCACTACAAACATTCATGCCTCCAAAAATAAGGTAGTGCAAGCAAAAGAATTTTTCACTCGTCAAAGGAGAAGTTAGCAATCATGCACATGAAGGTGCAGTAGTGTTGTTTGAGACAATAGATTCCTCCTCAAATGGTGAATGATGGTGAGCCCATCATCATGGGAAACTTTTCATCATGGGATAAGTTTAAATGATGAAAAGTTTAATTATTAAGTTTTGCAAAGGCACAAACAAAAGTTTTAACTTCAACCTTGATGATATTGATTTGGTTTCTCTATTGACCTATTGAGGCCCATTTTGATTGTCCTTTATGGCAACCTAGGCTCATGGTTGATGGGGAATCGGATGACGCTCTGAGGCCACTGTTAAGATGTAGAATGACGATTCTGGTTGAAGCTCAGATGGAGTCGATCTGGGCAAGCTACTGCTTCATACCACAATCAATTATCCTCCAAACTACATACTGCTACTGCAGATCCGGTACTAATTTTGTAAACAACATATGATGTTTAATTAGCATATAATGACTGAGAAACAGCAGAAGATTTATCTACTGCTAGCAGGCATCACAATTCATTCACAGATTATGCACACAATAGGCAGAGTGCTACAACATGTCTTTATTATCAAAGTCAAGTATACAACAACAATCTATGAGCGTTGTATGTTTCCCAGATCAGCGCGTCGGCACAAGAGAGGTGTTCTCTCTCATGAGTAAAACTAGTTACTGCTAATTTTCTATATCTTTGGCACGCCACTACTTTGCATATTTTTTTTTTTTCGTCTGCATCCCATGTGTATATATTGTCTCTCACGATGATCCTATATATAGGACTTAGGAGACAAGATTAATCTAATCTAGACTAATCAAAAGTAGGATTGTGCTAATTACAGCTGGTTCTAGTTGCCAGTCGTTTTCATCAACCGCCTCTGTGGATTCATGTCCGAGATTCATTTTGCAAAGGAGCATGAAGTTACGAGCTGTTTGGTCCTTCCCGAAAAGTGCGAAAAGGCTGAAGGTTGGCCGGAAGAACATGTTTTGTCTTTTAGACTAAGTGTCGCATTTTTCGGGTAATGCGAAAAACCTGACAATGGGCTAGAAAAATATTCTAAGTCATTTTAGACTTAGTGTCACATTTTCTCAAAAATACGAAAAAGGGCGAACTGTGCAAAACTTAGTGTAAAAATGCATCAATCCGAAAAGAAATGTAAGGATAGATAGAAAATACTAAAGTTTTGAAATGTAAAAACTTAAGGTTTCTTCAGCTCCCTCTCAAAGCAAGTATTTTTTTTATTCCCAAACTTGCCCTTTGCCTTTCAAATATTGCCTTGTCCAAAGGCTTTGTGAAGATGTCAGCTACCATCTGCTTTGTTGAAATGAACTCTGTCTTCAGCTCCTCTCTTTCAACTAGATCCCTTATCAAGTGATACTTGATAACGATGTGTTTGGGTCTGGAATGAAACACAAGTTCCTTCATCAGATGTATAGCAGAAGTGTTGTGCATATACAGCATCAGCGACTCGTTGGTGCTCTCTCCCAATCCGTCTAGGAACTGTCTGAGCCATATCAGCTCATTAGCCATCTTGGCTGCAGCAACGTATGCCTCACAAGATGATTGGGCAGTAATTGTCTGCTTCTTGTTGACCCAAATAATAGATGCATATGCTATGATTGTACAACCTCCTGAAACACTTTATCTTTGATAGATGCCTAGCTTGCATCGCTATAGGACTTCACCTGAAATCCTGCATCACGAGAAAAGCAACAACCATAGTCTTTTGTTTGTTGCAGGTACTGCAAGATCCTCTTGGCAATTTTCCAGTGTGTAGGAGCTGGATTAATGTTGAATTGGCTTAGTCTGAACACTACGTAAGCAATGTCTGGCCGTGTATTGTCTGCCAAGTACATTAGCGAACCGATAAGCCTTTTGTAAGCCTTTTGTAGCAACTTCTCGCTCTGCGTCTTCTTTGGGAGTCTTCACTTGTCAGAACTGTGCCAGGAGTCATTGCTTTGAAATATCTTGCTTCATCTGTGCAATCAACTTCTTGCTCTTTGACAGAATTAGTGTGTCATCTACATAGACACCGATGATGCTGATCTCCCCATCTATTACCTTTACATAGCCGTTATAGTCAGCTATCAAAGGCTGGAAGCCCAAGTCCTCCATTGCATTTATCCATTTGTCTTTGTCAGGACTGTAGATAGCTTCCTCATAAGTTTGTGGTTCACCACCGAATCCACAAAACTCTTCTGTCATAGAAGCTGAGTTGTCAGACACAAATCTGACTGGTGCTCTTCTTTCTCTCATGGATCTCCTTGGAGATTGTGCAGGCACTTCAATGGCTTTGCCTTTATCGAGTGTCTTGCCTTTGTCGACTATAGAACTGTTGTGTGTAGCAGGTGTGGTACAGGCTGCATGTCGGGCTGCTCGTCGTCTAAACTATCGTTCAATCCGTTTGGAATTCGAGCATCTTCATCTGGATGCTCAAGGTCCACTCCCTCTGTTGATATCGGCAGATTATAGTACTGCTTGCCAAGAATTTCATAGCCAACTAGATCTTTGTTAGCCATTGTTCTTGCTTCGTCAAACTTGACGTCTCTAACAGTTTTTACTTCATTGGTCTCAAGCATGTAAATTCTATAATATGAAGAATGTACATCGTAGCCTACCATGGATCCTTGCTCCACTTTTTCATCTAGCTTCTTGCGGATCTTGTCAGGATTTGTGTGCATATGCCACACATCCGAAGATTCGGACATGAGCCAAATTTGGCTTATTACTCCACCACACCATGTGGAGTAGTGTGAGGAATGTCTGATTTGCCCTTCCTGTTCTGCAGATAGGCGGCTGTAGCTCCTGCTTCAGCCCATAGTGATCTTAATGCCTTTGAGTAGGCCATCATGCACCGTGCAGCTTCCATGAGGGTTCTGTTCTTCCTCTCAGCCACACCATTGTGTTGTGGTGGATATGCTGCAGTCTTCCTATGAAGGATCCTGCTACTGCTACAAAGGTCAACAAAGCGGTTGGAGATATATTCTCCACCTCTGTCGGTTCTGATCTACTTGACTTTCTTCTCTGTCCACTTCTCAGCCCAATTTACAAACTCTATAAACTTATCAAGAGCTTCAAACTTGTTGTGGATGTAGACGATGGCAAACTTAATGAAATCATCAATAAAGGTGATATAATATCTCGATCCTCCCATAGAGAGCACGTCAAAAGGTCCACAGATGTCGGAGTGTATCAATTCCAGGAGCTATGTCGCTCTAAAGGAATCCCTGTTGAAGGGTGTACGTGACATCTTGCCTTTGTAATATGCATCACAGGATGTCAGACTTGCATGTTTGACGCTTACTCTCGTGAATGCACCATGTTGGCTTGCATCATACAGCGCCATCAGGTTCATGTGTCATAGCCTCCTATGCCATAGAACATCCATCGACTCATGGACTTGATGAGTCTGCTCTGTCGGTAGGCGTACCTTCAGATGATACATGTTGCCTTTACGTCTCCCTTGAGTGATGAGAGTACTGGTGTTGGCATCATTGTACGTTGCATGCTTCATTGGTGAATGTCACACGCATGCCTGCATCTGCTATCTTGCGACTGATAGTAGATCTTTCTGCAATGTGGGCACGTACAGGACATCGTCTAATCTTCTGTCTCTGCCATTGGTGTTTAGCCATAGTGCACCAGTCCCGCTCACTCATGTCTGGATCCATCTCCTAGGATTATATACCTGGAGGAATCAGTCTGCCGAAAGTCAGCTATCATCTGTCTGGTTGTCACAAAATGTGACGTAGCTCCCGAATCAAGAACAACTTCTTGAACGTTGAGATGTTGCACATACATCTGTGCATAGATAGGCAGTTGAGTTTTTGTTAGTTCGTTCTTCAGCCATCTTCGAGGATTCTGGTTCCTCTACATATGACGACGTGTTGTTAGAGCTTTTCTTTTTGTCTTCTGTCCTTGTGTTCCGTGGATTCTGATAGCAATGTACACACTCGATCTTGGGATTCAGCCAGCATTTATCCCCCATGTGGCCTTCACCCTTGCATCTGACGCATGTCTTCTTGTCACTACCTTGCTTATTGTTCTTGCTCCTGCCTTTCCATCTGTCTTCCTGATCTCCCTCTATCTGTTGATTTCAATCATGCCTTCTTGTTGACTCCCTCTTAGGAAGAGCCTTCTTCTTCAATTGATCTTTGTTGCTGTAGAGAGCTTGATCAGACTCGTTCTTGTTGTCATAGTGCTCCCGAGCTTCGACTTCTTCCTTGATATCGACTATGGCCTTGTCGAAGGTCATAGCATGATCTTTAGCCAGTAGGGTCCGGATAGTCTGGAATGATCTTGGTAGGGAATGTAGTTGGTAGTTGAGTTGCTTCTCTTGTGAGACTGCGTGCTCCGTTCTAGCGTTGTGTAGAGACAGGAACAGGTGCTTCATCTTTCTGATGAAGCTGGTGAGATCTTTGCCATCCCATCTTAGATAGGTAAGCTGATCTTCTAGATGCATGATTTGATTGCGTGACTTGGTCTGAAATCTGCTGATGAGTGCATCCCACATCTCTCTAGCCTTAGAGATTGATGCGAGGTCAAGAGTTATGCTGTCTTCGATGGAAGAGGAGATGACAGCTACTGCTCTGTCGTTCTTCTCCTTCCACTCTTGAAGTTCTTTGCCACTGCTGCTTGGCATTTCTTCCGTGCCGTCCACCCAGGGCCATAGCGCTTTTCCTCTTAGCATGAGTGAAGTCTTTACTTTCCAGGCCAAGAAATTCGACCCGTCTGCTTCAAGTACTGTGCATATCTTAGATTGGATGTTGCTGATTGAAGCCATAGCTTTAGTAACTTGGCTTTGAGGTTATGATCAACTTGTGAGGCTGTCGAACCTGCTCTGATACCACTGATGGGGAATCGGATGACGCTCTGAGGCCACTGTTGGGATGTAGAACGACGATTTCGGTTCAAGCTCAGATGGAGTCGATCTAGGTGGGCGAAGCTACTGCTTCATACCACGACCAATCATCCTCCGAACTACAGACTGCTACTGCAGATCCGATACTAATTTTGTAAACAACAGGTGATGTTTAATCAGCATATAACGACTGAGAAAGAGCGAAAGATTTATCTACTGCTAGCAGGCATCACAATTCATTCACAGATTATGCACACAATAGGCAGAGTGCTGCAACTTGTCTGTATTATCAAAATCAAGTATACAACAACAATCTATGAGCTCTATCTATTTCCTAGATCAGCGTGTCGGCGCAAGAGAGGTGTTCTCTCTCACGAGTAAAACTAGCTACTGCTAGTTTTCTATATCCATTGTTGTGCATTTTTTTTTTCGTATGCATCTCATGTGTATATATTGTCTCTCACGATGATCCTATAGATAGGAATTAGGAGACATGATTAATCTAATCTAGACTAATCAAAAGATAGCATTGTGCTAATTACAGCTGGTTCTAGTTGCAAGTCGTTTTCGTTTGCCTCTGTGTCTTCACGTCCGGGTCATTTTGCGAAGGAGCGTGAAGTTACGAGCTGTCTGGTCCTTCCAGAAAAGTCCAAAAAGGCCGAAGGTTTGCCGAAAGAACATGTTGCGTCTTTTAGACTAAGTGTCACATTTTTCGAAGTAATGCAAAAAACCCGACAATGGGCTAGAAAAATATTCTAAGTCATTTTAGACTTAATGTCGCATTTTATCAAAAATATGGAAAAGGGCGGAGTGTGCGATGCTAGCAAGGGCCTTGTCAAATTCTATGCCCTTTTTTTGTGTTCACATAGCATTCATGAGGTGTTTTTCGCCTAACGGTCTACTTGAAAATTAATCTTGTCGTGTACATAAATTGTTAATGGGGTACCTTTATTGAATCTACGAAGTGTTTCCAACACTTAATAAACAAGCTTAGCTTGCTCGACTATGACCACATCGCACTTACAAATTGTGAGCGATTAATTCATGCTACTAGTAATACATTCACAGACGGACCATGAGAAAATTTCAATCGTACACTTAAGATATATGAATGTAGTAATGTCTAAAATAGTACCCAATATAACAAAGGAGAAAATAGAGAACTGAAATCCGATGCCAATCTTTTAGCTCTATGGAGTCCACCAACGTTTCGTGAGCCTATTCAAATCGGCCGATTTGATCGTTTGACTCACGTTTGAATTGGCCAAAAATACTCAACATTTATTTAGGATTCTTTTTTTGTTGATTTTATTTATGATGTTCTGTTAAAGCATAACCAAGTGCTAATTCAGTTTTTAGGATGTAATTACAACTCCATACACTATACACTATAATCAATAGATTATTGCATCATGCCCCTTGAGTCCCAAATTTGAAGTCTTTATTGTTGATTCCTAAATAACATATGCTTAATGATGACTGTTCATTAGCCATTGGCTTCAAATGCAACCCAATGTTAAAAATCATAAATAAATTTTATAGTAGATCTAAGGTTGCAACTTAGTAATGATTGATCAATGATATTAGGCTTCAACTTTCAAGCAAGATTCAAAACACATTATTGGTTAGAATATATAATTTTGCACTTTTGAAATGAATTCTTTATTATTACCATAAAAAATACATGAAACCAAATAAAAACCCACTAAGAAACATTAAAAACCAACAAACTCACATAAATAACCATTAAAACTAATTAAAATCCAGAAAACCTAATCAACAACCAAAAAAAAAAAATTGCAATGACCTGGGAAATTCTAATTGGGTTCTCAGATTGCGCTCCAGAACAATACAACTTTATGACATACATCGATTGTAGAATTGGGTCACATCTCCTGGCTATTAATTCCCGAATCACAAATGGTAGAGGTCATAACCTAAGAAGATTAGATTTTGAAAAACTATTTAGAATTGTTTTGAACCATTCTAGTACATACCTTATCAATGATAACAAGAAGTTAGTATTCAAACCTTAGAATCAAAATCACTATTTCACTCCATGCTTAGTGTTATAACTTATACTTTAAGAAAATTGAAAAGCTTTTCAAAATTGGTTTGAAATTTTAAACATGGTAGTAGGTAGTAGGTACCCAATACAAAGACATGCCAAAAATTCCACAATCATACATACAATAGCTCTACCACTCGTGCATTTATTCCAAGAAGGGTCCATTTGAATCGAGTAATTTTAGCACTTGCCTAGATAAAATTAAGGAGAGGTTTGCACATTGATATACATTTTGACCAAAAGAAAACAAAGATGAAATTTTTTGATTTGAATCGGGCTGGTTGAAATTGTGTTTCGAGGAAACATTGGAGGCCACCCATGAAGTCGCAAACCATCAATTTCATCATGCATAGTCCAAACTAAAGGCCTACAACATTTCTACTCACTTCATCAATGTCCAAAAGTAGTTGTAGGTCACATACACAAGCATACGTCCACATTAGCTTTCATCGACTTTTACGAAAACCAGGGTTTAGAGTTTTTATTCATTATTACTCTTACATGTCATCATACTGAGTCAAATTAAACCTAGATAAATCTTTTCCTAAACTAATCTCCAAGCTTCAAGAACATTGTGAGAAGATTACCTCCAACAACTATTTTTTTGAGCCTTAACATACACTTGGTAAAGGCACACCATTTCCCACAACGAAACATCTTACTTCTCTTACGATTTTCCAGCTTTTGTTTGAATAGTTTCTCTTTTCGAATAGTCATTTCATTGTTGATTGCGTTCTCCAATCTCTCTTTTTTTTTTCTTAATTATTAGGTTGTTGAAATGCTTCATCTCTTCTAAAGATTTTTGACTAGTTATTTTCTATCTTTTCAATAATAGAAATGATGATTGGGGTTGTTCTTGTGCTTGTCTTGGTGGCCAAATGTTTGAATGTTAAAGAGAACATCCTAAAAAAAATCCAAACATTCACTTAATTTCTCTTCTCTTTTGTTGATAGAAGGCATCACATTCAACTTAGATATCTCCCTAAGTAAGAAAGTGCAACCACATTTGCTCCCTAGACTTATCCCAAGTAGTAGTTGATGTGGTTTCATATTTCATGTCAACCCACGATTATGACAATCTCTTGTCTAGGTTAAGGTAAACACATTTGAACTTAGCTTTGTTTGAATAGCTACTATCGTCAAAGTGAATATCCAAGTTTCTACTTCAAGCTAGAAGTATTGCTTGGTCCATGTTATCATTATATTTGTCAAATCAAAGTAGTGTCTCCCACAACTTCACAAGAAGCTTTCACTTTTTCTAAGGAGTAAAGCTACATGAGTTAGATTGATTGTTGCAGGCTTCATCAACGAACCATAATATTGAGATAGATCTAACAACCCTAGTATTGCATTTTGTATATATACGTCCAGCTCACTACAATAGGTAATACAAAAATATTGAATGGCCTTTACTTCTAAGTGTAAAACCAAGATGCCCAATGAGAAATTGACACATTATGTGGGGCACTCTCATTATATATTGTACAAATGCTTTGAAATCTGATGCAAGTCATGCCATTTAAAGATTTCCAGCTTTTACATCCTGAATCGCCGAGTAGATGCCTGCCGACTATTCACTTGTGAAGATCGGACGCCTCCTCCACTGCTGGCGCGGTTCTGTCCGCGAGGAGGCAGCCTGAAATCAGTTAAGTCATTTTTTTTAGAAACGATTCTGAAGCATGATTCTGTGCAGCGAATCGTGATTCGTAGATTTGCGATTCGCGAATCGCGTGCCCGCTTGGCACAGTATTCCTATGTGGCGTGGATGCCACTCGAGGTGGTGACGCCATCACAGTCGATTTCATATGGGAGGTCATTAGAGATGTTATTGATGACATCGGGGTTGAGCACGTGGTTCAGGTTGTCACCGACAATGCCTCAAACTGCAAGCAGATGGGCGAGATTATGATGAGGGAGCACCCCAGCATTGTGTGGACACCCTGTGCTGCACATTGCATAGACTTGCTCATCCATGACGTGTGTGCACTTCCATGGATCAGAGAGGTATAGTTTGTTCTATTTGCTATGCTTTCTTCCTTCGATGCTGCTAACCCCCATCTCAACTACTGTCTAAACTTTTTCACTGGATGTTTGTGTTGCAGATCACTTCTACGGGGCCATGCGCCTGGTCACTTTTGTCACCAGGAAGAGGTGTGTGTTGGCCCTGTTCTGCACCTTCTCCACCCTAAACCTGAAGAAGCTCGCACCCACACGCTTTGCGTTTTACTTCTTGGTGCTAGAGCGATTGGTGGTGGTGAAGGACGCATTGCGACGGATGGTTTCCAGCGAGGCCTTCGGGGACTTTACAGACCTCCCACATTCGGCATTTTTCCAGTCCACTGTGTAAGGTGATGAGTTCTGGAGAGCTGTTGAGGAGATTATTGGGATCCTTCTACCCATTTTCAGAGTGCTGCGCCTGGTAGACCATGAGGGCTGCACCCTCGGTCTCATTTACAAGTTCGTGGACCGCATCGACGAGGGGATTCTGACGTCATCCTTGGACGAGCACATGTATGACTCTTCAATGTCTAGTTTGTTGTTTCACACTCAAGTCTGATGCGTTCCTTTTATGCTTTGGTTTTGTGATTGTTGTAATTTGTCTTTTGCAGGAGGCGTGAGATCTCATGTATCTGGGAGGCCAGATGGGACTACTTCCACCGACCCATCCACGCCGTAGCCCACATGTTGCACCCCTTGTGGCGCTCTACCCGAGAGAGGGACGATCCGGAGCTGCACCGAGGATGGATGGAGTACACGGAGCGCGTATGGCCCAGACCAGGTACGTGTGAGAAATCGGTTGGTAGCAATGTTACTGCAGTATTGTACTCATTGGTAGCATGTGAATTCGAGGGGTCTTACATGTGCCATATTTTTTCTTCTACCAACAGGTTCGATTCTGGCCAACATTGCAAGCCAGATGCTCGCATTGGAGCACTTCCAGTTTCCTTTCGATGGAGAGCAGAGTCGGTGGAGGGAGGATCAGCTGAGGCCTGTTACATGGTGGTGCATCCACGGGCGCAACAAAGGTGACCTGAGGCGATTGGCTGAGAGAGTCCTTGCACAGGACTGTTCAGCAGGAGCTTGCGAGCGGAATTGGAGCACCTGGGCCATGTATCACACGCAAAAGAGGAACTGGTTATCCATCGAGCAATGCAGGCGGTTGGTGTTTGTGAACACCAACAGCCGTATGTTGAGGTGCACACGAGGAGAGGGTCAGATGCTCGCGGTGAGTCACATCATCACCCCTTTTTTCTTGGTATGCTTTGATGAATTGATTTGCTTTCAAAATATGCAGTGAGTTGCACAATACCTGCCTGACAACAATGTATTGTTTTTGGTTGCAGGTGAACCAGATTATGTGGAGGAGGAGTGGGTTGAGGGGAATACGGAGGAGGACGAGGAGATGTGGGCGGAGGCACAGGGGGATGACCTGGCTAACCTGCTGGTGGACCCTGATGCGGAGACAGAGGAGGAGCCAGCCATTCCTGCACGTAGGCCTAGGGGGAGACCTAGAGGTTCTGGGAGGGGGGGGGTTGAGTACTCTTTTTGTAGACATGAGTGGAGCATCACAGGCATCATCACAGTGGGTAGGGCCATCCCAGGGCGTAGGGTCACAGCCACCTGACACACAGGCATGACGGAGTAGACACAAGGCTGGGGGCAGCCAAATGGGGGCCAGAGGAGGGGAGAGAGGTAGAGGCAGAGGCAGAGGTAGAGGTAGAGGTAGAGGCAAGGGGAGGGGGGTGGTCTAGAGCCAGAGCACGCAGCAGAGAGCCAGCTCACACAGCAGAGCCAGGGCCACACCACGCATATGGTTCCCTCCAGTTCCGATTCATCTGCGGACCCCTGGGACCTGTAGTCAGGCACAGATTTGGATAATTTATCATCCTATGACTCTGACGAGCCTTAGTTGTATAGTTTTCATTACGTTCATGGAACATCATTGTACCCCTTTTTGGTGCCATGAGGCCCGATATTATATATTATGATGATCCTATTCACAACATTGTCGTTCAGTATTGTTCTTTGTGGTTTTAGTTCAGCAACTTCGGTTTTATGGTGAGAGAGAGAGAGAGAGAGAGAGAGAGAGAGAGAGAGAGAGAGAGAGAGAGAGAGAGAGAGAGAGAGAGAGAGAGAGAGAGAGAGAGAGAGAGAGAGAGAGAGAGAGAGAGAGAGAGAGAGAGAGAGAGAGAGAGAGAGAGAGAGAGAGAGAGAGAGAGAGAGAGAGAGAGAGTATGGTTGTTTTGTCAAAAAATGTTTCATTTAAGGCTAAAGTTCAGAATGATTAAGCTGGGTTTTTGTTCAGCATGGTTTTAGTTCCGTTTGTTGTGATCAGAGAGAGAGATAGAGAGAGGGAGAATCAGAGAAAGGGAGATTCCTGCTATGTTCATTGGAAAGGCCCCAATGTGTTCTCTTTTTTTTTTTATATATGGGATGCAGCTATAGCGTAAAGTTGTAAACCTAGGAGTTAATACACCTAAAAGGGACCATCCTGCACCTGAAACAGTCGGCAAACTACACAATCATAATCCCCTCGATCAGAGCTTTCATCTAATACCCATATTGCCTAAAAAAATTTCAAAAAAAAAATTGATTCTACACGATTCTGGGAAAATCCCAAATCGCGATTCGGGATCGCGATTCTAATCACGATTCAGAATCGCGCTGCATCTATGCTTTGAAGTAATGTGAGAGTTTGATGTCCAACTAATGTGGTTCTCTCAAATCAAGTTGTGTGGCTCTCAAAATATGCAAACATCCTAGGTGAATGGAAATTTCATCTAATGGAAAGTACAATCTCATGGATAGAAATGACACATACGTCATGTAAGAATCTTCTTGAGACCTAATATACAACATATGGCTTTGATACCAGTGATGGATTTCAAGACTTTTTGTTGGGGGACATATATATGTTGATGTCCTTTTCACCCCAAGGTACATAAGATTGAAAACATACAAATCAACTATGTTTCATAACGTGGAAACGTAAAATGTCCTAACAAAAAAAAACCAGAAGTGAATGTAGCCATATTACTAAGACTAATTGTAAAGTCATTTGGCTACAAACATCTACCTCGCAAAATGCCATGACTCTCTAGAAATAGATGGTTAGCTTGAAATGGCCTTTAGCTATACAAGAGGCACAAAATCAACTACGACAGCATACCATGGAATTGAGGGCTTACCAACTATTATCTATGATAGAATAAAGATTTGGAAATGAAAAGAGCTAGCCCAGTCTAATATCATGAGTCCAATGCGCCATACCTTTGCTACATACATAATTGTAGGAATGACTAGAATATCAAAGAGATGACACTTGGTATCCATGACAGTGTCCCAGACCTAGTAATCTACACGGGAACCTGCTGCAAGGACCTGCAAAAATACACAAAATTTTGCACAGTCAACTGCCTCGACTCGAATAATATTCAAAGGACTATTGACTCAAACAATATTTGAAGGATTGTCTAATCGATTTTCACCTACCTCGATTCGAACTTATTTAGAGGAAAGTAGAATTCGACCCTCCACGACTCCGAATAAGTTTGACTCTATTTTGAGCCTTTGCAACCCCAAATATGTTCGACGAACTTTTGACCCTACTTGGCCTTCTCTGTTAGGACTGTATAGTCTGCATGTTAACTGGATTGTATGCTTTGCTTAGCGGTTTTTGTAAGCTACTTAAAGAACACTTACCAGTATCTATTATTGACTAATTAAGCTTGATTGATTATCTAAATAATCGAGCATAGACACAGCAAATAGGGCAACGATGAAATTCAAATGTTTTTCCATAGATGCCTAGTACATTGTTGACAATTAGTTCTCGGACTGTCCTTTCTAGGCTTGTACATTGATTAAAGTAAATTTTACTTATAGCAATCTTTCTGTACATTCATACATATTTTAATATAGTCTGCATTTTCATCAAATGCGATTGTATACTATGTGAATGGTTGATGTTGTTTCTACTTTTATTGTGACGCTATCTTTTACTATTGTAAATCAAATACCAATTCTCATAGTGTACTTGTCAATTGAGTAAAACTGGAGAAATATGGTTGTCTTAGACACCTCAGTTTGACACTATGGTTGTCCTCTACGCCTCCCAACTCAATCTAGTCTAGGTTTTGTTGCGACAAATGATCCATCCTTTCAGTTACAGTTAATTGTTCAATTATCAGAGTCTTCCATAGCGCACACACTGAGCAACCAGAATATTTGAGCTTGTGTTGAATTTTTCTGTCTGCTCCCTATGTCTTATTTTGTCTCCACCATTTTACCAACAACACAATTAAGTGGCTTGGCCCAAAATGTGGGCTATTCTCTACGCTAATTTCTATGACCAACCATTAAACTAGCTAGATCTGTGGCCTAGTTAATTCACTGTCATAAGGCTTTCGAACCTTATAAACACAAAATGCTAACCAAATAACTTATTTTTATTAAAGCCACAAAATGTATTTACGATAAAAATCTTTTCGCTTATTCGATGAGCTACTCCCAGAATTGGTTGAATATCTTTTCCCAAATGAAATTCGTGTTAGCCCCTTGACATTGTGCCAACCAGGGCTCATAAGTGTGATTATGGGTTGGCAAAGACAAGCTGATGTTGCCACAATTCTAAAATTAGAGTGATGTGAAGATTTGCAAGACTCAGCTATGGAGTATCTTAACTTCAATACTAGATCAACTATGAAAGCTTGAGAAACATAGCTATGGAAAACATCACATACAAGGAGAATTGCATAAGCACCTCACAAACTCAAAAGTTAGAAGAAGAAATGAATTGCTAGAGAGAGAGAGAGAAGGGCGTGGGTCCTCCAAATTCCTTGTGAGGCAAGCACCTCCTTTACATGCATGGAAAGTCTAGGTGTCAACCATAGGAGTGAGCTACTTGGCCAAGTACTTGAGCAATTTGCATGTCCTCAAGTAGACGACGTAACCAAATGGCTTCACAGGCAGACCTCATAGTCACCCTGTACTCAGCTTCGGTAGATTATAGAGCAATTTGCTTCCCGTGATGAGTAGATCATCCACATAGAGCACAACAACCACAAAGTCTTCTCCTTCCCTGAAGACATAAAGATTGCAATCAGACTTACTCTTCTCAAACTCTTGCCTTGCAAAGTACTCGTCAATTCGGCTATACCAAGGCCTTGGCGCCTGTTTGAGCCCATACAAGGCTTTCCTAAGCTTGCAAACCAGATTCTCCTTGTCTGTTATCTCAAACCCCTGCGGTTGTTCCATGTAAACCTCCTCCTGTAGGTGCCCATTAAGAAAGGCACTCTTGACATCCATTTGATGGACATCCCAATCAAAATATGAGGCTATGGCCAAAATGGTCCCGATAGATGTCATCTTAGCAACAGGTGCGAATGTCTCATCATAGTCTAGCCCCTCCTGTTGGGCATAGTCTTTCGCCACCAACCTTGCCTTGTACTTGTCCACTGTTCCATTGGCATGAAACTTGGTCTTATAGACCCACTTGCAACCTATTGGTTGCTTCCGTTCTGGCAATGTAGTGAGCTCCCATGTGTCATTCTTGACAATGGAGTCGTACTCCTCCTGCATGGCATGTTGCCATACCTTTTCCTTCACGGCTTCGTGAAAGAATTGTGGCTCATCTGCATTCAGAATAGTGGACATAAGAGCAAAGTTAGTCTCTTGTCTCTCATGAGACATAAGAGATCTTCTGACACCCTGTTCACTGCTCTCTCCTTCTTCCATCATTTGACCTTCTTTGATTGTTTCCCAATACCACCTAGGAGCTTCTTCCTAGCGGTAGGTGATGTGGATGGTGACCACGTATCCCATGGTACTGTGTTAGTCTTCCGTTTGTCCCCAACTTCGGCTTCTGGTACTTGGACAAAAAGAGGTCTCGAACTAGTGGGTTCGATTTCCTGTTGTTGCTCTTGCACTTGAGGCTCATAGGACTCTTGACTAGGCTCCTCATCCGTGGAATCAATCACGGGTATGAACTTAGAAGTTCCATCCTTCTCCTGCTCCTGTATCTTGGGTGAATGCTCTTCATCAAAGATGACATCTCGACTTAGGATCTTCTTCCTGTTTTCGAGATCATATAGCACATAGGCTTTCTTACCTTCACTATACCCAAGGAAGATACACTTCACGGATTTTGCATCAAGTTTCTTCCGCAAGTCCTTTGGTATATGTGCATCTGCCGTACACCCAAATACTCGTAGGCTGCCCACTTTGGGCTTGTTGCCACTATATGCTTATTCTGGCGTGATTCCTTCAACTGCTTTGATTGGACTTCTATTCAATAGAAAAACAGCAGTTGCTACCGCTTCCGCCCAAAAAGAATTTGGCAACCCCTTTGCCTTGAGCATGCTCCTCGCACACTCAACTATAGACCTGTTTTTCCGCTCAGCCACGCCGTTCTACTGCAATGTATGTGGAGCAGTAAACTGTCTCTTTATCCCACATGCTTTGCAAAGATCTTTGAACTCATCAGAAATATACTCACCACCCTTATCTGACTTGAGAGTCTTTAACCTCTTCCCTGTGTGGTTTTCCACCATAGCTTTCCACTGTTTGAAGTATTTGAACGCTTCAGATTTCAGCTTCAGAAAATAGACCCATACCTTCCGTGAGAAATCATCTACGAAGGTCATGAGATAGTATGCCCCCCCTGCTGATTTGACCTGCATGGGACTGCATTAATCTGAATGCACAAGCTCAAGAATTTCCTTGGCCCTTTGGAAACTTTTTCCTCTGTTGCTTTCCTAGTACACAATCCTCACATGTATCTGAAGAAGACTTAATGCTAGGAAGATTTACTACCATGTTGTGCTTGTTCAAAACTTGCAAACTTTTATAGCTCAAATGACGATATCTCTCATGCCACAGCTTGTCCCGATTAGTATCCCCTGCTGACAAGGCCTCTTGGCTAGGAATGGTTGTGTAAAGCTTGTAAAGACCTCCTTCTTTCATTTTCTTGGCTACGACCTTGAAGCTTTAATCTTTGTCTTTTACCAAACATGTAGATTCGTCAAACTCTACCACCATGTTCTGTTTGGTAATGGCACCAACAAATAGCAAGTTCTTAGCCAACCCTGGTACACGCAACACACTCTTGATTTCCTTCACCTCACCTGATGACGGCTGTACTGCAATTGTGCCTTTGCCCCTCACCATACGTGTAGAATTATCTCCAAGGCATACATGCTGACCATCTCATGTCTCCTCATAGGTGTTGAACCAATCTCTATGAGGTGTCATGTGCTTTGAGGCTCCAGAATCAATGTACCATCCACCAAATGTGGATTCAGATGATAGGGCTGCGGTGAATAGTTCAAGCCCGACAGATTGCTCCTCCTCTGCAACTTTGTCAACAAAGTGACCCTGCTGGTTCTTTCCCTTCTTTTGATCACTTTGCTTCTTCCTGCATTCAAAAGCAAAATGCCCATACTTGCCACAATAGTTGCAGTTGCCCTTCCTCTTGGGTGTAGATGAGAAATTTGTGCTTGACTCCTCTCTTGGACACGTCTGCTCCAAGCTTTGCTTTGAGTTCTTCTTTTTGCCTTTGCCTTTCTTCTGAAAGTTTTGCTTCTTCTTAGAAGCAAATGCATGCTCTGGATTATCTTCCCTTTCAAAAAGATTCTCCTTCTCATCTCCTCCTGTAAAAGAAGACCACATAACTCCCCAAAGGTTGGGAGTTTCTCCCTAGCAGAAAGGGACATCACATAGTTTTGATAGTTGAATGACAAGTTGTTCAAGACTATGGGGACAATACTCTTGTCACTTACTTTCTCTCCAACTAAAGCAAGCTGGTCCATTAGGTCCTTGACCTTTGTGATATGATCACCAATTGTTGCACCTACTTCCATCTTGAGAGTATGTAACCTGTTTTGCAAATACACCAGCTTGGCTGAATCCACTGTTTCAAACATAGACTTCAGAATAGTCCAAGCATCCGCTGCATCCCTTGCATTGCAAATGTGAGGAATAATATTGTCCTTGACAGAAAGATTGATTATCCTATGAGCTTTCTGTCTCCTGTTCATGTAGTCCTTCAATTCAGATGTTGGTACAGGCTCTATACCTGCCATCATCTCCCAACAATTCTTGTCCATCAAGATATTAGCCATCTTGAACTTCCACACTCTGTAGTTTGTGCCATCTAGTTTGCTGGATTCACCTAGCAAACTCCCCAAGACTAGCCATGCTATAATTTGTGCTCAAACAGAAGCTCAACCTGAAAAAGATCAGATAAGAAACAACTTCCAGCAACTAGGGTATGTAGCCACTTCAAGGCAACCCTTCAGCTCCTACTTTTGTCTTTGCCACTTGGTATGGCCTCACTAGCACAAGCACTAGGCCCCACTGGAACAGAAACCAGAAGCCCCTATAGAAAGTGCACCCTACTTTTGTGTAAGCTCCTCCAGAAAGATTCCCCAAACCTTAGCCAGATTTAGAAAGTTTTTGAATCATCCTTCTCCCCTTGCCAATAGCTCTCCAACAGTGCAAGACTCAACCTGATCTGACACCTGTAGATCAAAAGCTTCCTCTTTCAAGATTGAGGTGCTTGTAGAAGATGAGAATCTTCTCAAGAATCTAAGCGCTGAAGTTTCTCTCCCTCACAAACTCACAGGCTAGACAACCTGCTCTGATACCATGATGATTTGCAAGACCCAACTATGAAGTATCTTAACTTCAATACTAGATCAACTATGAAAGCTTGAGAAACATAGCTATGGAAAACATCACATACAAGGAGAATTGCATAAGCACCTCACAAACTCAAAAGTTAGAAGAAGAAATGAATTGCTAGAGAGAGAGAAAAGGGCGTGGGTCCTCCAAATCCCTTGTGAGGCAAGCACCTCCTTTACATGCATGGAAAGTCTAGGTGTCAACCATAGGAGTGAGCTACTTGGCCAAGTGGGCCACTTGCACTAATTTACTCAACTTACAAAAAGGGGGGTCTCATGTATTTAATTAAAACATGCCCCATGAGTTCTTACAACTTAACTAGTGCTTAGCCAAAGGGGTAAAATAGGCATTACTCTTCAACATGATGATGTGGAGATTATTAAAATTAATTCTTTTAGACCACAAAATTTTCCATGGGCTGATAATAGTCATTGTACCTCGCCAATTGGTTGTTGACATCTATGTGTTACCATGTGAGATGGATATTGAAGTCAATCCATTGGTATGTTCTTGTAGTTGGTAGAATGGTGCATGTGATATGTCAATATCTTGTGTGTTGTTTCCCAAATAATAACACAAACTTGATAAGTTCATCGGCTTGTTAGAATATTTTACAATCATTGTTTACGACAAGCTTGGAATATCTTCAATTTCATAGAATGGGTATCACTTGGAGAATTCCTCGTTAGATTGCCCTACATAGTTCTGGCATTGAGAACATGGCTCTAGTAATGTGGCACTTGACCTTGCCTACTCTCTGGCGTTTTGAAATTCAATTACTTGAATATGGCCTTGTTAAAGCTGATGAGACTTGATTAAATGATAAGGTGGTCTTGTCGACAATTGAAGACATTGGCTAGTTTAGCTATCCCTTAGTTGGATAGTGATAAAACTTGGCATTTTCGTTGTCATTATTTTGCTCTTTTGAAGACTATGTGGAGGCCTTGTGGTGGAATAGACTTCACTCACCTACCAAAGGAAGTAAATAAAGCACATCATCCGGAGATTGTTTTTAGAGACTTGGTAGCATCTTCTATATTTCTTCTCTTTTCAATTGCTTGATAGACTCTACTAGCTCCATCCTCTATGACACTCTGTGCATTGCATCTTTAGCAAGACCTCCTTGGCCAATGCTCATTTCAAAACCAAGTGGCACTGTAATTGTTTATACCATAGTGTGCCTTACGACAATTCACATGCATAGCCATAATAAAACTTGGCAATGTGACTTTTTAATGTAACATGATTAGACAATCTAGACGCAAACAAGTCTTTGAATAAACCTATGCTATAAGATGCAATTGTTGAGTCTATGCCTCTCTACTCGTTGCTATCTAAAGGATGGTTTATTAAAGCTTAGCCATGAATTTTTCAATTGTGAGATGCAGTGTTTGTCTAGCTTCATGGGGTCACCAGTTTTATGGATCGAATGAATGTTATCAATGCATCGAGAAGATGGGAGACCATAGGTGACAACAATATTGAGAAGGGTGGTTAAGATAGGAACTAAAACATGAATAAGAAGCTGAGTGTGGAGGTTTCAGTAACACAAGTGCGACCAATCAATGGCATCATGCACCATCCATATCATGAATTGAGAAAACTCAAAAGAGTTTTGAGAGAGATGGTTACGGAGATTACAATGAGCATTGTATAGAGGTTGGTGGCAAATTGGGTCTAGGTATATAGAACAGTCCCAAGAGGGGCATATGCACATCAAAAAAATTCATGTCATAGGCTATTAAGAGAAATATAAGTCTCTTGTTACAACTTCCATATAGATCACAATCTTATGTCATAAAAAATGCCCAGTATCAATGTTTTGCCTCATGTAGAAGATAGGAGGAGGATACACCGACTTACATGTCAATGGAGCTAGTGACATTCTTCGTCATACATTGTATTACAAGAACATGTATTTTGTGATTTTTATTCACAAAGTTAGGAAGGAAATAGATGTACTTGTAGGAGGCTAGAGGTGAGGAAACTAGCCTAGGTGTCCAATGGG
The DNA here is from genome assembly GCA_029204225.1 of Diphasiastrum complanatum. Lineage (NCBI taxonomy): Eukaryota > Viridiplantae > Streptophyta > Lycopodiopsida > Lycopodiales > Lycopodiaceae > Diphasiastrum > Diphasiastrum complanatum. The sequence goes on along the minus strand of MU832233.1, from coordinate 50,498 downwards.
CTATCATCAGGCATATGAAAAAGTAGCGAATGGAGCTAATCCTGGTAAAGGGTAGTCTATGAAGCGAAGAAGGTAAACATGTGGCATGAGGGGTTGGACATGTAGGTGAAGGTGACCAATTCATGATGGAACCAAGATGGAAAGCAAGGGGGTAGTGATTGGAGAACACGGTGGGAAAAATGCTGAAGTCAGAGGTGTGTGGAATGAATGCCAAGGATCCCATGCTACATTGTGCCCTCCACTATGTAACTGAAGTGTGAAATCACTTGAAGTAGGCCATTGTAAACGACCATCCCATGAGACTCACCTAAGGGTAGGAGATGCTCAACATATCTTGTACCCCCGATACTCTGTGAATACCAAGTTCCTCAATGTAAAGTTCGTGTAGAGGGTCAACCTCCACATCATGAATGTCAATTAGATGTCTCATTGTCCAAGCATTAAAATCACATAGGACTAGTAAACTTGTCCTTAGTTAGTATGAGGTCAAATGAGATCTCAACATGAGAGAAGACTTGTACTTTCTATATATATAAGGAAATCTCAAGAGGGAAGTTGCATTCTATAGTGAACATGCCACTCTCCAAACCCAAAACAAGTCCCATAAGTTGGATGCAGATATAATGTGCTTGCTTATCACATATCATGACTATGAATAATGGATGCATGACATCAACATGGTACACTGCCTAATCCTCTGCCACCCACTAAACACACCTCACGGTAAACAAATTCCCAAGTGAAACGTGGAAATGCCAAGTAAGTCGTGCTCTTGGCTCTCGTCTGTCTCCATGATATATAATATGTCCACCCTCAATGATATCTCATAAATATTATGTCATTGCTGACGAATGGATGCCCATACAATTCCAAAAGTGTATCTGTAGCTGGTACAACTGAGATGTTGGGGCGCTCCCACACCCAAAGGCCCCAACTCCTTATGCTCATTCGCCTAGAACCAATCTCATGTCTGTGAAGTGGGCTCTACCATCATGGATGTGATCCATCACCATGTATCCTTGGCCGTTGAAAAAGCTATTCGTCATTCATCGACTTGTATGTAAGTGACATTGTCATCCATAGATAATCAAGTACCTCAAAGCTTGTCTCGCTGCCTAAGAGACTCTCAACAATAGTCCAATGAATTGAATTTGTTAACTACACCATGCTTTCTTTATCCCTTACTCTTGTGACCCAATTTGATGCCTAGAAACATTTGGCCTCCAGTCGGGCATCATGTTGTGTACAAAATGCCTTGTACTCTAATATTAAGTGCCTGTTGGCTTTTTCTTCAATAAGGTATCCAAGATCGCATTGCCTGCCTTTTCTATTGTTGTTGCCCACAAGTTTGTTTCTTCTTAAGCTCAAGAGCTTGGACCTTGGTGAAGGCACCCAATTTTGGGGCTCCTGTCCAAAGCTCATCATTCTCTAGTGTTTGGCTACCTCTTCTAAAGAATAATGATCTCTTTCTTCGTCAATTTGTCATTGGCAAGTAGTTCCCAAAGGTACCTTTGGATTGGTTCTAAAATCTCATTGAAATGGAACCTTAAGGGGACTATTACAAGCAGTCTTTAAATTTGTAGAAGGAAGCTCGTGACAGATCATGGGGCCGAGCGGTAGTTCAGGTGCAGATTGGGGCTGATCCAGCTTGGAGCAGCAATTGAAGCCCATAGCTTGGCAATCATCTTAGCTTGCATAAATTTCCTGATAGAAATCTGCTCTAGGGGCCATTCTGATTCATATTGTACCCATTCTATTGCTTGAGGATATCAGCCTCACCTTTTAAACTTTATCAAAGCATGTGACAAATTGATATATTGCTTCGCCTTCTAGAGGAAGCATTCCTGATTCAGCTAGCAAGGTCGGTTCTGGTGTTCGAGGTCTCACTCCCAAATTTTCACTCAAAAACCTCTTCTGCACCTGCTCGATCTTTACTCAAAGCTTTTGTGTGCTGATCTTGAGCCCCAAAGTTGCCATCCATAGAGAAATACTGGCATTGCCAATGCTCGATATAGCTGATATTTCGTCTTTCAATTGTACAAAGTTCATCCTCCAGCACATAGTAGTAATAGAATGGGCCATTCTGATTCATATTGTACCCATTCTATTGCTTGAGGATATCAGCCTCACCTTTTAAACTTTATCAAAGCATGTGACAAATTGATATATTGCTTCGCCTTCTAGAGGAAGCATTCCTGATTCAGCTAGCAAGGTCGGTTCTGGTGTTCGAGGTCTCACTCCCAAATTTTCACTCAAAAACCTCTTCTGCACCTGCTCGATCTTTACTCAAAGCTTTTGTGTGCTGATCTTGAGCCCCAAAGTTGCCATCCATAGAGAAATACTGGCATTGCCAATGCTCGATATAGCTGATATTTCGTCTTTCAATTGTACAAAGTTCATCCTCCAGCACATAGTAGTAATAGAATTAAGGGCTTTGACCACATACGCTTCCGTTTTTCTATGACAAAATCCGCCTATGTTCACCATCGGATTCTAATACCCCACATTTTTATGATAGTACATACTCTATTCGCTGACTATAGAAGAGAAAGTCCGGTTGCCCCCACGATCCAACTACCATCGCGTTATTTTTCTCTATACTATTTGATTTCATTATATCTAGGCACTTAAAGTTTCCAAGTGCTATTGTAGAACCTGTTTAGTTCTACTTATTAGGCACTATGCATCGGCATAAATTGTCATCGATATCTCGTACCCATCGGTTGCCATCTCTCTCTCTCTCTCTCTCTCTCTCTCTCTCTCTCTCTCTCTCTCTTGTAGCTTCGTCTCCATACCAGTGCTGTTGCCTTGCTGCCAAAGGAATACTCTCTAGGTATACCTTGCATCGCTGCTGCATACCAAAGGAATGCCATGACTTGCTGTCTTGCTGCGATCATTACTGCCAAAGGAATGTGATCTCCCAAGTACTTGCTGTAACAAATTTTCTCAAATTAGTGAAAGTCAATGGGAGATTTTGAAGAGATGTTGACAGTGGATATGTTGGTGAAATTGCATCTGACGAAGCAAGCAGAACAGACTTTTAGTTGCACACCCATCGTTAAGTTCCACTTCTGATGACGATCAGCAGGTCAGGAGACACCTATCTGTGGCCTAATGGGGCGGCAAGTGGGGGCACCTGCCACCAAGGACCTCGGCTTAAGAAAAATGATTAAGTTTAACTGTAGCTGGGGCATGCACGGGGCTGTGAAGGAAGTGCACCGCATGCCACCGCTTGCACTCCCTGCACCATGTCAGGGATTGGTAAAGACAAGGGAAAAAGTTTGACCAAGGAGAGCAATGGTGAGGATTGTATATGCAGGGAGTGCATGCCGCGCACTCCTTGACGAGAGCCGGGCATGTACTCCATTTAGAGCTAACTGACAGCCGTTCAGAAGGGCTTAAATAAGCACCCGCTAATTGCAGTTGGGGCAGACCCCAAGCCTCTGATCTGGCTACCGGTCCTTAATCTGTGCTTATGGGTATTTGCAAATGGCAGCGAAAATTTGAAGAGATCCAGGCTCCTCCTTGAGCTGTGCTTATGAATAGTTGGAAATGACAGCAACTAGTAGTCATTGAATGTATTCACAGTACATCGTTCCTGCTCCACCTGTAGTCAAAAGACACATAGCAGGTACAAACTCGTGACGATGAGGACTTGGTGGATAACATCTACGTAGAAAATAATTGAGTTCTGTAACCAAGGCTTCCAAGGAAGTGGTTGGGTTTTTTTTAAAACTGGCATGCAGAACCTATGCATAGGGGAACTTCAGTAACACAAAGTAGTATTTTCAAGAGAAACACTTACTTTCTTCTGTAGCACACATTTATCGCAGAGATCCATTACTACTTTCTGCTGTAATACACTGTTATGCCAGAAATACACTACTAATTGTTGCTGTGCTGTGCTAGCTTAGCGATAGGCAGAAAAACATAAATTAAAAAGGTAGCTTTACTGATTCTGCCCAAATCAAGAAGAATTTGTCAAAAGTCGCTGAGTCATAAACTAGTGGCAAAATCTGGTCATCAAAGAGACTCCAAGATCCTCTGTAGTGGCTGTAAATTTTATCAATGGTCTCATAAGAACAGAGCGATGGTCAGAGGAGGATCCATCTTCCCGTGATGGCCGTAATTGCCATAATTGCAACGATCTGATGTCAAACTGAGAAGAGTAGGGAGGGAGGAAAGAGATGAATAAGTAATTCCCCAAGTCTTCTTTGCTGACACCACGTGTGAAATTTCTGAATGCTTAGTTTACAAGGTAGGTTCAGTTTTGAGTTTAGTGAGGTTATCTTCTGGCTTTTAGGGTGGGTTCAAGAACCTTTTGTTTTTCTACCTTTGTAGATGAAACTATATACTTACCCTTCAAAAACTAAGAAGAAAATATACACCATAGTTGGAGCAATGGCATTCATGTGCAAAATATCGAAACAATGTAGCAATGGCATTCATTTCCACATGGGCCCGTGGTAACTTGTGGTAGTTGAATATGCCTAGCCCCAAAACGTAAATTAGAATCTAGAGCACCATTAGAACTTAGGATTGATCATTACTTATTAATAATTGATGTTAGACAATAGATTAGAGTAGTGTTAGATAATAGAATCTAGATTAGTGTGTGATTAGATAATAGATTAGAGTAGTGTTAGATAATAGAATCTAGATTAGTGTGTGATTACTAATTAGTGTTAGAGTTAGGGTTTAGCGAGTCGAGACCTTGCCGAGGGATGTTTGCATGACACCCTTGAGTCTTGACCATCAATGTATGACCTATGTCTAAGTAGGGATCATGACAATAGGTGGGACCTTGGAGTTCTATCTCCAAGTCAAGATTCAAGATTGATCGTCTCTACATTGCAATTTAATTACTAAAAAAGCATTTGTTTTTGCCATTGTAGAAGGCTAGAAGTAAAATCCCCTACAAAAAACCAAAAAAAACCTAAAATCGATTTACGGATTCAAGATTGATCTTTGACTAATTATAATCTACATTGCAATTTAATCACTAAAAAAGCATTTGTTTTTGCCATTGTAGAAGGCTAGAAGTAAAATGCCCTGTAAAAAACAAAAAAATAACTAAAATCGATTTACCGATTCTCCTGTTTCAAGCCTATTTCTTACCCTTTCGGAAAAGGCATTTTGAAAAGGTCCATGAAACCATGCATACATCATCTTTCTTTGGCATGCATTGTACTTCACAATGAAAGATCTGCAATAGGCTAGACCACTCATATGTATTTTCCATATCAAGAGGTTTTTTTGAAAAGTACTAAGACATCGCATAACCAAGAATTTTTTACATTTCAAGGCATGTAACTATGTCATATTGTAGTTTTCTGTCATAAGCAACTATATGACCTTGGTTTTGAGCTTTAACAATAGAAAGTCTACTTGCACTTACAACAATTATTTTACTAGATTAGGAACAAACAAAAACTTAGAGAAGGCCAGTAGTGTGTTTGTTAAATCTCCAGTTAACCCCAATTGACCATGGGTACTCGGGATACTACTAGATGCAAGAAACCATTGGAAGGCAAAGCCAGTCTGTTCCACCCAGCCAACGCATTCTCTTATTGTGTTTGTTAGAGCCTAGTCTCGGCACTGGTATGACCTCAGAACGGCCGATTACCAGAGGGCCTGAGGCCAAGTAATTGGTGATGGCCGGTGACTGGAGTGGACATCTATCCCAAGCTGGGACAGGTGCATCACAAGCAGCGACCCGATGTGACTGCCTTACAAGCTGCCAGAGACACGGTGGATTGTGACCGTCAGAATCCTAGCCGTCAGTGACGAGATGCTAGCCAACAACTAGCCGAAGAGACCAAGTAGGTTACAAGTATTTGGCAGGGCATGGGGTGGTACCCTATGAGTCACTCAATATTCACAGGTCACAAGTAGCATGCATGCTAGGTGGACTAATCACCCATTGTTGGATGCATGTGCGAGGTGACAGGAATAGTAGATAGCAGGACTCATAAAGAGGGTGCCTATGGTTGGGAGGTTCACTCTACACACCGGCCTTCTTAGTTTCACGAGCTTGGAAAGAGAAGTTTGTGACAATTGGTATCAAAGCTCGTTCTAGACAAAGAAAGTGGAGAAAAACCTCATTTTTCTTCATTTTCTTGGGCAATTTGGGAGGAGAAAGGGGGAGGTTGAGTGAATCACTAGGGAGTGTTTGCCACAATTTGAGCCAAAAATTAGGGATTTTTCAGATTTGAAAATTTTCAGACCTAAAATTGCAAAAAAAGTTTGTCAAAATTGACCATAACTTTTCCTACAGGTTTCAGATTGTCATCAAATTTTAGGAGATTGTTGGGAGTACTAAATCGCTGCCTAGAAAGGTGCTAATCTGTAGAAACAACTCAGAAATCTATAATTTTTTATTGTCCATTTTTTAAGTTATTGGAGTTAGCTTTCATAACTTTTTCAATTCTCGCCCGTTTTCCTGAGACTTTGCACGAAGCTTCCTCAGAGAAGGGCGCCCTACTACAACTACCCTCCAGCCCATTTCCAAATTGAAAATCAAGCGGCTTACAATTGATTCCAGGTTGTTTTTGCTAGTTTTTTGGGGGAAAAACCAAAAGAATCAAATTTTCCAAGGAACAAAACCAGCACAAGTGTTGGGGCAAATTTGGTCGGTCTATTGAAAACAGGGCCAGCATATCAGGGAGCACTCTATCTATTATTTCAATTCTATTTTCGCAATTCCTTCTATGTTGTTCATACTTCTGAAGAGTTCTTTGTTGATTTTCAAAGTACTATACATTTCCTACTTTCTGTGCTTATTTCTTACCACTATCTCTTCTCAACTATGTCCATCATGGTCGATGACCATGTCAATATTCCTCTTAGCCCTCCAGTTGCCCTCCATTCGCCACTTAAGCCCTATTCCTAGCCTTAACCATAATCCAAATACGGTGATTGCGAGTTCGACTGCTGGTGTTTCTCCGTCTATGCAAACTCATATGGACAGCATGGAGAGGACCATGGCAGAGATGCGAGCGATTCTTTTAACTGTGGCTAGAAGTTATGCGTCATCCTTCCAACATGCTCCACCGTATCCATATCTTTTTCCATCTTCTTCTATACATCCTATGTATCCTCCACCCTGTCCTGCAGATAGGGACATTAAGTGTTATGAATAGATTCGCAGGTATTAGTATCAATGATGCATAAAAAGCAGCAAAAGGCATTCACATAGCATTCTCCAACTAAGAAATTGTATGAATATCAATGGTCGCCGATAGCTGAGGCAAATCTCCAACTAAGATCTCCAAAACAGTACAACTCCAAGCCCAAGACTCAAATGACCAACCTTAGTGGCTATTTATAGTGGACAAACCCTACCTCCCTTCATGGAGGGAAAGTGAAATTCAAAAATTAGGGCCAAAAATAGAAAACCATGTAAAATAGTATTTCTAGGCCCGTCACCTATAATATAAACTGCGTTTCCACTAATATTGTCGAAAGTAGAGAAGTATGGACTATAATGCGTGTCCATAACACTCCTCCCTTCTAAAACATTGCTCTGAATGTGGGCTATAATCTAGAGCTACTTTAGTACTATTGTATTGTTGTTTTCTTTCCTAGGTTATACATTTCGTGCTAGTGGTGTCAGTCCAAAAGCCGAATCTCCTACAGCCATAGATATCTGCTTTCAGTACAATGAAGCAAAGAGAATTATTAATCTCAATCCTAGTAGATGATAAGACTAGGTCAGTATGTAAGTAATGGAGGTCGGGCAACTGAGGTATCATCATCAAAAAGTGGAGCAGCAAGATCATCGGGACCACCAATATCTAAAAGATCAGTAGGAGGGATGACAACAGCAGCATCAGAATCAGGGACACCAACATTACAGAAATCAGTAGGAATAAGATCAGATGAATCAGGTGTAATATCCAAAGGTGGAACAACAACCACATCAGCAAGAATAGAAAATGGTGCAGCATCAGCATCAGAAACAGTGGTGTCGCATACCAACGCATGGAGATAATGAGCCTGTTCCTGCAATCAACAGGTATCAATATGTGAGACTCAATCTCAATAGAACTATGTGACTCGACAATAGGACTATGTGACTCTATCACTATCTCAGGACTATGTGAAGACTCAACCTCACCTACACAAGGTAACGCAAAAAGAGTGGTAGCAAATAGAAGATCTTCTAAAAATATGTCCCATATGAGAGTAGGATGAGTGCGACGATAGATGGAAAACCAAACTTTTCCGTGGCCATATAACCAAAAAGAAGCCATCCTAATTTTCATAACACTTGAACATGAATAAGTGAAAAATTAATCCTCAAAATTATTCACTTGGTCAGTGAATTCAACAATGCCAAGATGTAGGCTTTAATCAACACCCATGGGAAAAGGCCATGAAACAAGGGAATGCCAAAGAAGAAAACACCACGAAAGGGAGCACCAAGTAATGAAGTAAGCTGCCCAAATGTGACAAAAATACCAAAATGGACATCAAATATGTGCCAAGTAAGAATAAATGTTGCTCAATGGTAGTAGAAAAGCCAACAAATAATAGGTGGTGAAGAGGCTACCGAAAAGTGAGTGAAGTAGGGGGTTGGACAGCCAATAACTAGATCTTCAGAATGCTGGAAAAATGGCCACTCAATGCGGGGTAGTAGGGTGTTGGACAGTCACAAAGAAAATTCGCAAATGGGCAGAAGGTCGTGAAGTAGGGCACGACTTCAAAGTGTAATATCTTGAGAATGAGACATCCATTTGGTAAACCGTAAAGTGCAATGAACTTCTTGAAAAACAAAGTATGTAAAGATCCAAAAATAGAATCTTCTAGAATAGAAAACAAAAGATTCCAATTTGACCAAGGTTTAACTTTTCAAAACCTTCACTTTTAAAAGGTAGAAAATGGATACAAAATGGATCTTAAGAATCAAGGAACGATAGGAAAGAACAAGATCTAATAATATATGCAAATTGAACAACTAAAAAATGAAAGTAAAAAGATTTTCCACAACTGAAAATTAGGGTTTCTAAAATCAGGGTTTCCAAAAACGACCAACAAAAAAAAATTGCATCATCATAGGTGCCTACTTGCTACGACACCAATGCAACTAACAAAACTCAAGTCCGATCACAAACACTCGATGAAATATAATTTCCTATGACACATCTTATGTTTTTGCTTTTCTCTTCTAATAGGGTTGAGCAACAGCTTGATTCCATGGATGTATTTTTTCTAATAAACTCACTACAATATTCATCGTGTTGCTTCTTGAAAATCGCTATGGCCCTACAAAGATTATTTCCTAAAACTCTAGTGCCTGCTACAAGAACCATAGAAAACCATTGTGGAATATCATGGTGATTGTTTGACATATCATGCCATTTTTTAATGCACATGTGAGAAATGGCTTTACAAGTTATTGGTGGCTTTAACGATTTGCCAATCATCGTGCATAATAATTGATCTTGGAATGGATAACTACAAAAAGGCTAGTAGTAACCAACTCTACCATTTCCTCCAATGAATCAAGAAATGCTAAGATTTGTTTAGTACACTACAGAGATTCATTCATACAACAATACACGAATACTCAGAAAATTTTCATGGATGGACAAAATTGTATAGAGACTTTTGTGCTTTACATAAATTTGAAGGGACTATTGAACTCAAGTGTCAAAGTCAAAAGAGGGAATTTAATCATCTATCCAATTTCTATGGATAGCAGTGAAGATGCTAATGATGTTACCTTGCATATTCACATCTACTATATGTTTAATCAAGTGAAAGTAAGTTTGAATAACTGTCGTGTAGAACATCAATGATGTTTGAATGGAGCAAAAAGTGATAAGGCTTTTTTAGTGTTCAAAACATAGTTGCAGCGAAATGCGATTTGCTGGGTTTGCGTTTCACGAACCACGATTATGCGAATCGCGTTTTGAACTGCGAACGTGCAAATAAAAAAAATTCAATTTTTTTTGGAAAAATAGCTTATGGCTGAAATTTTTCTAGGGGAGCAATGGTCAAACCAGCGTTTTGCCTCCCATAAGTGCAGTAGATTTGCTCTGGTTCTCAGTATTTGTTAATGCTACAGTTTGAACTTTGGGCTATCAACTCTATGGATGATGATCACTTTTGCAATCATTTTATTGGAGATGTGAGTGCAATGTGCATACAATTGGGAGCATAAATATTGGACCCCATTTTTATCTAGGGGGGGGGTGCAGGGGGGGGCAGTGCCCCCCTGCTACTGTCGTCGGGGGGGTCCAAGGGGGGCCGACGACATCCACCTAGGCCCCTCCTGTCGGGGGGATCGGGGGGCAACGCCTCCGAAGCATGGGTTCACACCCCTCTACAATTGCAGCGATCTAAAGCAGTTGAGGTAATAGTTTGTGCATGCCATATGCTACTCGCATAGCACTAGTAGACATTTCAAGCAAAAAACAGACATGCATGTACTCACAATGTATCTTATGCAACTGTTTAGATAAGATCTAAGTCCAAGAGACAAATCCCACTCACCATGGATGGAATGAAGCCTGCTGTTTTACTGAAACTTGCACATGAGTATCCCAGACAATGTAGGGCTTTTGTATTGCATGCCAACAACTCCCCAAAAGGACATCAAATCATGCCAAAACGGGTTATCTCAAGATCTAACCTTTTTTTTTTAACTCTGAATATTTAATGGAATGCCCACAGCCCTCGTATCCCAATCTTTTGTACTCTTTTCATTAGCGATCTTAACTATGTACTAGTGCTAGGATGGTTGTGTCCTCACATTCAAACTTTTCACCAGATTTGAATTCATGACATGTGAGGATCTAGCATCGAACACCATAATACATCTCTACCGCATAATGGTACACTCATATATATGAAAGAAGTATCAAGTTTCTGATATTCATTGAAGTAGTCACACACACCTTCCTAACCACAAAAATGTTCATCAAACAAGGAACACCTTGACTATACAATTGTAGCTCTTCCACGTGCATCGGTTCTTCCATCTAGTCCACTTGAAATTGTACATTGTGCCCACATCAAAAAGGACTTTTCCCACTTTTGCAACTAGCTTTTCACTACATTGATGGTTCATAATGCCATTGCACCAAGATGCTTTGGCAACTCTTGATGGTAACTGGCTCTCGCTTCTTCACAAAAATTTCTACCTCCTCACTTGATATTGGCTCCATATCCACGACTACAATTCCACTTACTCTTGCAAGCTCATTGCAAGATTTTTTCCAAACTTTTATTGATGTAAATTTTTTTGAGCATGGCTTCCATAGCATCCACCTTAGCATTAAAAACATCCAATCTCTTTGAATCATGGCTAGACTCTTCAAAACTATCCGTGGTTGATTGATACAAATATAGCAAGCTTAGCAAGAGGCAATAGAAAAGCGAAATGGGATCCTAAAACAAAATTCCATGCACATACTAGCCAAAAACTTGAAACGAATCAGCACTCTCGACTCTTTGCTCAAGGCTAAAAGAAAATTGATGCACATAAACGATGACTCGGCTTGGCAACCTATAGTTCCTCTAAGATTTGGTTGGAATTGACCTTCTATAGCACAATCTTTATACATGCTTGCCCTTTCAAAATCAGCAATTAGGGTGTGCATTCCTCAAAATCTAGCCAAAAGAAAGCAAACGTCACAAGGTACCATGGGCTACTAGTCCTCTTGAAGACTCTAAAGAAATTGAGAAGTAGTAAATTGTGAAAGCTTATCAAGAAACACAAAGATTCGCACTTTCGTAAGAACAAAAGAGTGGCTAGAACAAGGGCACCAACAATCTAGGAGATCATTGAGGTTAGCAATCCACGAGGCGTCCACCAATCCATTTTCCTAGCATTTTAAATAGCAAAATAAGGCTCCAAAACTAAGCAATAAATTCAAGTACATGGACATCTCGTAGGAAATCACCGCTTTGACATGAATTGCAACAATCTACTGTTGAAAATACACAAGAAAGATGCAAAAGTTGTCACTTTAATATATTAGTCTCTTTTCAAAATACAATAGTAAAACCCCAAGAGAGCACTATTGCAAGTCTCCTCCCAATCATTGTTGCATAGGAATAAAAAAGGAATACCTTTCCAAGCCTCACACATAAAATTCCTCAAAACACCACTAAACCCTGACATAGCATGTACAATGAAGCATTGTGCATGTAAATTGGCCACCTGCACTTGCCACTTGGCAAAATCATGACACATGGACAACTATGCGGAAGTTGCCAAAACCATCGCACCACTATCACGCATGTTTTAGACCAAGTGTCACATACAACATATGAAACGTATCCATTTGACCGGTCAACTCCTACATTTTAGGAGCTCAATCTAGCACTCTCTAATAAAGACCTAGTAACACCCCTATGCCAATTACAAGTACGTCGCTTCAAGTTAGCGAACCTAGTATTCACATCAACTTCATATGTATGGGTTTTTTTTTAACTTTTGTGTTTGTCAGAAGCAACGCTCAAGGTGCACCTTAATACTATATGTGTTGATTGATTTTTTATTGCAAAATATACGATCTACGTAGTTTGATGTAGTCTAAATTGCAAGTATAGAGTATGGGGATAGAGACGTATACTTGCTAACTAGCCATAATCGATGACACATTTCTAAATAAACTTAAAGCTAATTTAATGAAAATTAATCTACCATATGTTGTTGTTGGCTACATTCTATTTAGCATTATCGATTATGATCATTTGCAGAGGACGACACATTTGTGGGATTAGATTAACTACGTGTTAGATATGTTGAACTTGAAATTGTCCACCGGCCATATAAAACCTTTTTTACATGGTTTTTTTCACTCCTAGTATCTAATCTCCAGGCTCCCTATATTTAAAAAAAAATTAAGAACGATCAATGCAACCATGCAATGTAGAGACTTGGAGATTATGCAAACGTGCAACATCATAGTTAGCAACTATACAAAAAACAACAAGAATGGTGCTTACAAATATAAATTTAGTATAATGGTTGTGTGAACGGAAGCTAGAATGATACACGTGTTGCTTGGGTTGGAGACATGGATAATAAAAAGTTAGCTGCTAGATAAATGTTCAATCTTGGATTACAAGTTATGTGTTGGTGTAGCAAGAATAAACCAATAATAGCATTATCATCTACGGAGGTCCAAGGTGGAAAATAGAGCGACCTTTAACCCAACATGTGCGGTAATATGGAATTACGGATGAAGCCACAATTGATCTAGAGCTAAGCTATTAAAGCAGCACAAAAGCAAGACTTAAGCTATGAAAGCAGCACATAAGCAAGACTTAGCCCTAGAAAGCAGGAAAGAGAGAGATTAAGGAGGCTAAAGAGAAAGATCAATATCATCAGCTAAATAACAAATGACACAGTTTCCCTACTTATAGCCAAGAGGAAGCCCTAAAAGGAAGCTTCCGGGGGCTAGGGCCCAACTGGGAGGGATAATAGTGCGCCCTCCAAGAAGGCCCCCACTCTCCAGTACTATGTCCAAATGGCCTAATAATGAATAATAAGGCCAGAGGCCAACCGTATAGTCGAAGTGTCACTAATGAATAAAAAGGGCCCAAGGCCTGCTTATGCATAAAGTAAGTAAATGTAAATGGACGCAGCGAATGTAATGAGCCAAGTCCATAACTCTCCCCGACACAAAAAAAAAGACCCAACTGTCGAAAAGAAACTGGATCAAACAGCAGCAAGCCCTGGTGCATCAACAACTAGAACAACATCTGATGTAGAGGAATCAACAAGTGCAGCAAGAGCACGAGCCTGATCCGCAAGTGATGGTGTATGATAAAAGACATCAATAGGCTCCCATGTGGCTTCCTCAATAGGACGACCATCCCACTGGACCAAAAACTAAATCTGCTAACGGCGTCGACTATTTGACGAACCTGTTATATAGTAGCAGGTAAAACTGGAAACAACTCGGGAGCAGTAGGAGACTCAGCATCACAAGGAGCGTCATCCTCAATAGCAGCACGTAATAAACTGACATGGAATACATCACAGGCTCGTGTGAAAGCAGGAAGCTATAAGCGATATGTAACTGGACTAAGAACCTCCAAAATGTGTTAAGGCCCATAATAACGTGGTGCAAGCTTCTCAGTAGAAGCATGGCCCTGGACAAAATGATGACGTGCAAACCGTAGGTGTAGATAAACCATATCTCCAAGCTAAAACTCAACATGGCGATGGTGACGATCAACTAAGGTCTGATAACGCTGCTGAACATGCTATAAATGAGAACTGGCCCGGGTAATAAGCGCAAGTGTGACAGGTGTATCCTCAGGAGGGAGAGGAATGCCAAGTAAAAGAGGTGCATAGGAGATAATAAAAATGGCACCTGTGCTGGTAACTATTATAGCTATACTCTGCTAAACATAAATGCTGATTCCAATCCTTCCCAGAAGGAGTAACAAAATGGCGTAAATAATCCTCCAGGATCCTGTTAAGGACCTCAGACTGCCCATCAGAAGTAGAGCGATAAGCAAAACCCATAAAAAGCTGTATATCCAAGATATGCATAAGCTATGTCCAGAATATGGATGTAATTTACTATCCCGATCAGAAAGGATAGTACGAGGAAATCCATGCAGGCAGAAAATCTCTGATAGGAACAAACGTGCACACTGCTCTGTTGTGATGGTACTGCGAACTGGTATAAAATGTGCCTGTTTCGAGAACTTGTCAACTACCACCATACATGAATCGTGACCACGCTGGGTACGGGGAAGGCCAAGGATAAAGTCCATAGATATATCAGTCCATTAGCGATGAGGAATAGGCCAACTCTGGAGCAAACCAACAGACTTAGCACGGGAGTACTTATTACGAAGACAGAAAGGGCAGGTACGAATAAGTACAACAAGCTCAGATCGAAGAGAGGGCCAATAGAATTGGTCTTTGAGACAAACCAAAGTCACCCCCAACAGGGGAGGAATGAGCATCCGACAATAATTGGGAACGAATACCCAAGGAACTAGGAATACAAAGAGAATCATAACGATAAAGACGGTTGTCAACAATGAAGTAAACCTGATGAGGACGGGGCAAAACAGGTGGGGCAAAACTATAAACATCACGAAAATCAGAACATGTAAGGTATGTGGCAGGTAGATCATCAAACCAAGTAGGAATAGTAGAAACGAGTGTATTCAACAAAGCTGGAAGACGAGATAATGCATCAGCAGCAGTGTTAGCACGACCAGGACGATACAATATAGAAAAATTGAAAGACTGTAAAAACTGCAACCAACGAAACTGACGATCACTAAGGTCACGTTGAGAAAACAGAAAAAATATAGACTAGTGATCAGTAATAATGTCAAATGGAACTCGATAAAGATAATGGTGCCACTTCTTAAGAGTATAGACATAGAATCAATGAACCATTAACGGTTCACCATGGTTCTGAGAACCGTACAGTGAACCGTACGGTTCTTTAAAATTTTTGCCCAGAACCGTGGTGAACTGCACTGAATAATGGATTAATTAATTAATTTGTTTTTTGTCCCAGCCCCCAAAAATAGCCCAAAAAAATGCTAAAAAAATGCCAATTTTTTTTCAGAAAAAGCAGATTCTCCCTACTTAGATTATTTACTTCAAATGATTTAATCTCCCAAATTGATAAGAGAGAGGGATACAGAGAGAGAGAGAGGGACAAAAACTAGCTTTGAGGGGAAATTTAGGAAAATTAATTAATTAAACAATTAATTATTTTTTTACATGAACCGTACCACGGTTCAAGGAACCGTGGTACGGTTCCTTCCACGGTTCCCAGAACCCACGGTTCTGGGAACCGTGGGTTCTGGGAACCGTGGGTTCTATGAGTATAGATAATAGCAAGAAGCTCTTTCTCATGCACAGAATAGCGTTGCTCGTATGAGCGAAGACGACGAGACTCATAAGCAATAATGCAATGTGCAAAACAAAGGCCAAAAAAATCTGTGAAATCATTTGAATCTGTGAAATCTGTGAAATCATTTGAATCTTTGAAATCTGTGTAATGCCAAAAATCTGTGAAATCTGTGAAATCATTTGAATCTGTTAAATCTGTGAAATCATTTGAATCTCTGAAATCTGTGTAATGCCAAAAATCTGTGAAATCTGTGAAATCTGTGAGATCAATTCTGAAATCTGAGGACCATTTGTGAAATGAGGACCAAAAATGCGTTGGGAGGGTTTTAGGGGGAATTTGGTAATTAATTAATTAATCAATTAAATAGAGGAACCGTACCACGGTTCACCCCACGGTTCCCAGGACCCATGGTGGGTTCTATGAGACTCGGGAAGAATTACAATAAGAATTTGCTAAGGCTTTTAATATTTCCAAGCTTAAGGGTTTCAGGTAACAAGATTACAATCATTTGCCATCGATGGTATTCCTCAAGTTTGCAAGAACTGCTAAATTCCGTATTGATCCTAGCATTAACTTTTAACAGGTTTAGCCAATTAATCGATTAACTACTGCTGCAGACAGTAGCAATTCCTTGCCTTACGGTTCAAAATACCATCCACTTTTTAGGCTTAATTGGCTGTTACTCGACAATAACTAACACATAGAAACCCTGTTTTTTACAACTAAGAAAACCCTAAAAGTTTCAGAGAGGTTATTTCAAACTTCTGTCCAATCCCCACATCCCTCAGCAACTATAAAATACTTCGGTTTGCAGGCCACCACAGGCACTCCCCAGCGCTTGTTTCACTGATATTAGGTTGTCCACTCAGCACACTACAGCTAGAAAACAGGGGGCCCCAGGCCCTCAGTCACTACTCAAACCCTGCTAAATAAGCTAAATTCTAGGGCAAAAAAGATGGGGAAACAACTCCTAGACCAACAACTAAAATGTTGGAAACCACCACCAGCTGCATCTCTGGTTAATCAGATCCAAGTTTTTTCTACCCTAGAAAGCAAGCAAAGTTTGTTACAGCGACTGTGGGCAGTAAATATAAAACAGCCTCCAGTGACCTCCTAAATCAAATCCTGATTTTGAGTAGGAATTTAAGCAAGGACTTCGATTTTGAGGGAAGAGAAAAATCTACATACCCTAAGATTGTTTTGACAGGCCAAAATAGACAGAAAAATGGGCTGGAAGGTTGCTAATCTTACCAACAATCCTGCTGCTCATAAAGAGGCTGGGCCACCATCGCTGGACCCACAAGAATTCCTAACCAAATAGGTTATAAATCTTGCTACCATAGTGACAGCCCAATAACTACTTTCTAGCAATCAATCTTGCCAAGCAGTGCCCTAAGGGCATCTTCACTTGAAACCCATTACCCATTCTTCATCCCTTCCTCCAAGCACACCACCCCTTCTCACAAATCCATTTCACATGTCACCACCCCATGCATTTCACCCATTTTTACTTGCTAAAAACATTGTCATGAACTTGCAGTAACAAGTGTATCGGCCAAAGATCAGTTATTCAAACACTGTATTACCTATGTCTAAAGCCTAACACACACACACAAACACATTTATAAAGCCAAACCCTAGAGCATAACGTTTAATGCCTAATGCCTAATGCTTAAAGCCTAACCCTAATGCCTAATGCTTAATGCCTAAAGCCTAACCCTAATAATTAATGTCTACAGTCTAACCCTAATGCCTAATACTATCAAAAAAAGGTTTCTAAGAGCCCTATTTGCTGTCAAAAAGCCCATAAGAACTAAAAAAGTGAAGGAAAAGACGTGTAGTAGGTAGTTCTCACGTTCTCACCTTGGACTTCGCTACCTAGCTCTGCTGCCAAGGTTAGAAGAGTAAAATCAACCTCCTGAAGCAAGAGCAACCTCCCATAGCCTTCCCACGATCCAAAGTGCTCCAAACGATTGAAGAATCAATGAATAGTCTCTTTGTTTTCGATGCCACTGAAATACCACCTAGGAACTGACTAGAATCAAAGAACACCGACGAGCTGTGAGTAGTACAATACAACCCAACCAAACAAATATACTCTTTCTTGCATGCACTCCCGTGGCCACATCACTCAGTGCTCTGTGACACCTCGGCTAGTTCAATTGCTACTACATAGATTTCCTATTTTAGTGGCTCTCTGTTTTATGAATTAGTAAGAATGGCATCAATAAATCTGCCCCTTGAACTTCTTAGATGACTATACATACATATGCAAAGATCTGACTGGAAAGCACAATCTAATTTAGTTTCTGTTAATTGCTTTGCCATTTCATGCTTTGCAGCCTTACTTACATGAGTCGCGGCATCAGCACGCCTTGAGGAGAGCAAGAGGTTGTGGTGGCCGGTTTTTGAATACAAAAGAGAAGCAAAGTTCAAATCATTTCAAAGAGAATCATGGATTGCCACAAGCATCATCCGAGCAAGTTTTAAGTGCAAAAGATAAAGAATCTGTGAAATTTAACGAACAAATAGCTGTATGTCAACAACTGCAAGAAAGGTTCTTGAGAATCTCAAATACAGATCCCTGTGAATCAGGCTATGGTACAAAAACTGGTTCAAGCAACGTGCAAAAACACTTTCTGCCGGAGAAAGGGGATGTCGGTGGTTTTACAAGCTACGATCAGAGTGAAGAGCTCCATCTGGATTTAGCAATAAACGGGGTCTGCGGAGCTCGCAGCCAGGGTTATTACAAACAACAGTACTTACACTCACCTTCCGTGCAATCTTCATATGGACTAAATCAAGCAGAAAATGGAGCAGTGAAAGATGTCGTAAGTAGATCCTACTGTGCAATCGTCCCTAAACAGTGAAGTTTTCAGTTATAACAGCCTCTTTGGTGACGTGAAAGCTGTCCCTTGTAGAGTCATTGTGCTTGCATGTCAGTGGGCAGGTAGGGGATTGAGGGGCTTAAATAGTTGAACAAACTCTCATTGCCATAACACCCTTAGTTGGAACAAGATTAAAATATCATACATCATACTGATTGTCCTATGTGCTTTTTCCGTTAAAAAGGTAAAGGTAGCACAGTTCTGTTGATTTTGCTATTGCAACCTTACTATTTCAGTCATCAATAAGCAAGGCCTCTTGGTGAATACACCCTTTCCTCTCCTCGATGAGGGTCGCGAATTCTACTCTGCTGCTGTTCAGGTGCACAAAAAGGATAAAAAAAAGAGAGAAAAATGAGACCAGCTATGGTGCAGAGAGGTATCTTTTTCATCACTCACCAATAATGTGCTGCTGATCAGTACCAAATTGCATGTCATCATTTGTGTGGGATACCTGCAAAGCGTGATGATGTTGAGCCTGATGCGGAGGGCATAGATTTTACTCATATGGAAACTGTCCAATAGTTTTGCTCGAACATGTGCTCAAAAGTTGACAATGTATATTACCGATTTTGTTGTGGGTGAATCTAGCACTTTTGATAGTTGGAAAGTTTATTTAGGTTCATGTCAGCTTTGTAAAGCAGACTGGCATGGGCAGCAGAAGACATTAGAACGCTGCTTTATTGCCCCGTCTTTGATTTCTTCATTACTTGCCTTGCTATTACAATCCTCTCTGTGAAAAGTAAACGCATTGGCAATCCAAAAATTTTTGTATGAAGGTTTTAGATATACGTATATATTTCGATATCATACTGATTCTACTGTTAACAGTATTGATGATTTGCATGCCAAGCGGTCGTTTTATTTCAACTTTCTTTCGCTGATGAGTCGATTGGGCACTGCACTCTCGTCTGTGTTTTTAGATCCTTCAAAGCAGAGGGGGCTCATTGCTACTTACCACTCTCCTTCGACAGAGTATTCCTCGTAAGTGTATGCAAACCGCTGCTTCTTCCCAAACTTTTTTGACAAATAGTGATGAAGTTATGAACTTTAACAAATTTCTTTCTGAGCTTGCAATGAAGTTATAAGAACTGCTTTTCCAAAAAGCCTTAACAGCAATTAAGACAATGCACCTTTCAGGCATAGCCCAGGAAAATATTTCTTTGTCCTATTAGTGTCACCTTGGTGCTGCTACACCTTTGAAAAATATTTTTTCTCCTCAAAAGGTAACCGTAGATTAATAATTCTATACAAAGTACAAGCTAAGATTAATAATTTTATACGAAGTACAAGCTAAGAAAGCATCAACATATGGAAGCAATATTTTATCAGCCTCCTTAAATAAAAGCAAGGATGAGGATGAGAATGAGGGTGAGTTTGATGATGGGGAGGATGACCTTGAGCTTGAGGCCATGCCAGTGCCTCCACGACGACTCTAAGACATTGCCAAGAAAGCATTGACACTCACATCATCAAAAGTAATGTCATTCAGTAGTAAATCAGTATGGTTGAACCTAAAACTATTCTTGCTTGCCCAAGTTTTGTTTTGTTTTGTTTTTGGCCTTCCATTGCAAAGGCAATAAATACTATGTGTTCAGGTTGGCCAATGTAAGCAAAATGGGAATGAGGCCAAATAGCAAAATATGAGTATTCACGAATGAACATAAACACCGTAAGTACTAAAATACATTTTCACCAAAATGGCATTCTTATGGCAATGCGCTTGTGGTATACCATAGCATTCTTGTTTCTCTTGTGCATCATATGCATCAACTCCTAGGAGCTCCAATTAAACAACGCCTTTCGACATGGGCTAGTGTATTGCTATGAAAAATAATAGTTGCATGACTTTTTTTATGTCTTTTTTTAATGGAAGACGATATTTGTCTTGGTAAATGAATAATCAATATGGAAAAAATCCTAGGGTCTATATTTCTTACTCAAGTTGGGAGGCATGGCTCAACTCACCATATCATCTTTGTAGAGTTTGGCATGCCTTCACTACAATTTGAGGATATATTTCTCTTGTTCATAAATCGCCAAAGAGTCATGACACTTGGAGGCATAGCGTCAAACCGATGATGATGGCTCTACATGAGTAGGTACATCACTTTTTCTTATACATGAAGGCCAAATGCATCATATGCTCTATGCGCATATCTATAGGAAGTTTACCTAAACCCATCAATATATATCCTCTCTCTCTCTCTCTCTCTCTCTCTCTCTCTCTCTCTCTCTCTCTCTCTCTCTCTCTCTCTCTCTCTCTCTCTCTCTCCCAAAAAAAACTAAGATACAACAATTCATCCTACCAAAATCTCTAGGAGATCCATCAAGATAAAAATGACTCTAACTCAGTCCTGAGTACCACATATACTCTCTTGAGTTAAGCGCTCTATTCCTAGCAACATATGCAAGGAAAGAGCAACCATTCAATCATGATAGACCAACTACTCCTAATTAAATGAAGATTTTAGGCTGAAAACAGAACACACGCATTCCTTGACTACAATTTATAAAAATTCCTCATGAGTAAGCAATTACTTAATGAAAATGCATGTGAGATTTACATTCACTGGAGTAAGGAATTTAGAGTTCAAATAACAAATCTAAATCTTTGACTCAACCTAATGATCAAGAATTACTCATCTCTTAAGAATCATCATATTTTTATATAATCTTCTAATGTCCATTAAGTATCAATTTATGATTCTTCAATCATAACATTTAGAATCTTATGATTCGTCAATCATAATTACAGGATTCCAAAACCATAATCATTAAAAAATACTGGAGTATATGCACAACATACCACTCAGGAAATGTAAGAAACATTCTAAAAAAAATCTCACAAGGAAAATTACTAGATTTCAAGAATATTCTTCCAACCCGATTCTTAACCAGATTATGAGTTTTAAATTCTACCATCAACCAATTAATTAAAGACCATTATAACATCTGTCCTCTTTAACAATATAAACTTTATACAATCACCTAGAACAACATCTAGATATTTTAAAGTTCTGCTGAATTCCATCTGAATTCAGTGGTTATCCTTAATATTAGTTAGACTCTATCATCCAATATGAGCTCACTGGGATTCAGTCAATAAATTAGGATATATTTCTCATTCAAGAAATATTTAATATCAAGAATCTTCTATATTCTATGCACATAACTCCCATAGATGAATCTTGATGACTCACAAATCATGTGTCTTATAAGCAAAATAGATCAAAACATACAGTTCCTTGTGTAACCTCTAAACATGAGTAATCCAATTTACTCATGTCAATTGTAAATGATTCAGAAATCTTAAATGTCTAGGTATCGAATCCATAAATACCACATTTAGATCCTCATCCAAATCATCAATAAGTTAATGAATTATCTTTTCTATTGAAAGAACCATTAACTTGCAAGTAACTGTTCCACAGATGACTTGTTCATATGTCTATGCACTTTGACTAGTTTAAGTATACGATATAAACTTAGTACATAGGAAACACATAGCAGATCCAGGAGATTAAGATGTACATAAGCAACATATCCAACTATGTTCTCATACATAAACATAGGCTATAAACTGGCAGATATCCATAATTAGCATATGTTACTCACATAATTCACTGAGAATCTTGCAACTCAGCTACAAACAAACTTTATTTCTCATGAGTAAATAACATATTTGGGAAATCTCTGAAGCGAATAATTCCACATCACAAGTTTTCCAACCATCTAATTCTTATTAACAAAATTTCCTCAACCAATCAGCCTACTTCAGATCTTAGTGTACAAACCAAGATTAGGCCGACTTATAAAGACATCTTTGGACATCAGGTTAAGATTAAAGCTTTATTCCTCTGATCCAATCCATAACAAAATGGTACAGTGGCAACAATTAGTAAACCTTAATTTAATCTTTACCACTACTTCCCATATTTATGAATATCTCCAAGCTCAATATTCCCAAAACTCCTCTAGTTCCAGATCATTCGAAATAATCACTTAGAGAGTTCGTCTATTTCAACTAAATAGTTCTACCTTTGCACACATACTGAATTTTTTTTTTCAAAAATCTATGCAACTGGATGATTCATCGAAAGTCTTATTCCTATCTTTTCTTCTCCCTCTTTCAAAAGATTTCAATTAAAAAGTTCTTTGGAGACAACGTATAAGATATCAAAAATTTGAAAAAGCCAGTAAGTAGCCAATACTATTACACACCACCGGACTTTTTTCTCAAAATCATAAAATATCTTATGTGAGTGATAGAAATATCACATCTTAATTATCAACTATCAAAAGGAGATTAACATTTGAGTTCAGGAAGTCTAAACTCCACTGAATCAAATGAAAACAACAATAGATTCTGAGCCGTATTCACAAATCATATCTAGAAGTATAATTTCATAGAACATTTCAGTCCTTCATAACCAAGTTCTACATTGGAAGGAATTATATGAATCTCAATCCAATTGTCTCGTATTTAAGAAATTTCTAAAAAGTAGAGGTTTAACATAATAGAGAAATGGAATTCAGAGCTTCCAGATTTTGTAAATAATGAGATACCAGTATTTGGGATCGATCTATATCTCATAATTTTCCAAAATACCCAAAACAACAAACCAATAGATTTCACTATTGGTATGGCCATTACAATAATTACTAACCATCAGTCTACAGATCATTATCACCCAAAAAATCCCCTTTGAAACACTGATGTCCCATACCAACAACTTTTTCTCTAAGAATTCTTTGCATCTAGATTTGTTTTGTCCAAAAAGTCAAAAGACTATTTGGCTATCCTATATCTATAGGATTATAATCAGAACCAATTTCAGGAGATACATCTAACCATTGAAATCCCTCATGCTCCTTAAGTGTTACCCAAAGAATACCACTCCACATTGTACCCCAGCATGGATGAGACGAAAATGTATCATTCAAGTACAGATGAAATGCCTCAAGTGTATTCACTAACCCAAAAGGAACACGGATCTCAATAAAACCGAATACCATACTATCCTAGATATCCAATATCTATTTTAGAATCGGTAAAAAAAACTTTATTCTTTTATAGGTTAGAATTTCTCTTGGTTGTCACAGTCATTATAAAATATAACTCTATAGTGCCACAAATAGAATCCAAATTACTAGATTCATGTATGGAACACCTTCACTTGCAAGATCCAAATCCAATTGCAAAAAATAGATGGTTTCATAAATGGATTATCTGACTTGTCACTCACTTTTTTCTTAGAATTTTTGATTTCTCAGAATTCTAATTAATACTGGAAAAAGAAATCCAAATTCTCAGAGGCAGTCTTCTTAATTAATTCCCAGTTGTTATCTCATTTGCTATCAGTTATACTTCAGGAATTGAAAGTAGATTAACAAAACTAATCGATTCGGTCAACCAATCAACTACCCCTCAAGCTTCATCTCTTTCCTCCACTCCAAAAATGGTTCAGGTAGAAAGCCCCAAATTTGTACTAGGAAAAAAATCAATTTGGTATCAGTAGTACTTTAACTACTAATGAACCAGACTGTTTTGATTGTTCAACTAAATAAATGCTGCACTCAATTACTGGTTAATCCCCATATGGATCAGCAGAAAATTGTTCCAATAAGACTTGCGTTATACTTGGTCTTTACTAATTCCAAAAAACATCTTGATCACAAAGATGGTTCTGACCAGGCCCTCTACGACAACAAAGAAAAATCCAAGAAGCAATTCAAGCCTAAAAGGGAGCCGAATCATAGGCAGGATCGTGATTGGCAAGTAGAGGGAACCAGCAAAGGCAACTGGAAGAGCAAAGGGAGGTTGAAACAACAAAGTGCAGACAAGAAAACTTACATGAGATGTAGAAGAGACGGGCATACAGTAGATACATGCTGGCTCAATCCCAAGATTGAGTGTATCCATTGCCATAAGAAGGGTCACGCAGCCATGGATTGCCGCCAGATTCCGAGAAACAAATCAGCACAGAACAGACAAGAGAATAGCAATAATTCATCCTATGTCGAGGAGCCCAAGAGCTCAAAAATGGGCGAAGAAAGAACGAACAGAAACTGTTCGACCACCTACATCTGTGAAGACGTGTGTGTAGCATCAACATCTGACACACATGAGGTGATTCTAGACTCAGGAGCCACCTCACACTTCGTGACATCAAGATGAATAATGTCTGATTTCAGAAGTGCAGATCCCTCAAGATTCATAGTTCTTGGAGATGGATCTAGACATCAAGTGAACGGTATTGGTTCACTATGGCTCAACACAAACGACAGAGACAGACGACTCGAAGATGTTCTGTTTGTGCCTACTCTGCAACAAGACTTGCTCTCTGTAGCAAGAATAGCAGATGCAGGGATGCGTGTGACGTTTTTTGACAAAGCATGCAATGTGATTGATGCCAGTACCATTACTTTGATCGCTCAAGGCAGAAGGAAAGGAAACCTATATCATCTGAAGGTACGCCTACCTACAGATCAGGTGCATCAGACTCATGATAAATAGTCAGACACTCTGTGGCACAAGAGACTCTGCCACATGAACTCAATGGCACTTTACCAAGCAAGCCATCATGGAGCAATAACAGGGGTCAGCATCTCGAATGCAACCAGTTCGACCACCTGTGATGCATGTTTGAAGGGCAAGATGTCAAGGACTGATCTATATCACTCAACAAAGGTATCTTGACAATGTCCTTAACAGATACAATCTAATGAATTGTAAATTAGCTCACTCACCAATGGATCCAAGCCCTCTATCGCTCTTTCTTCTACGGAAGCAGAATACGTTGTTGTTTCTCAATCTATTAAAGAAACGTTTTGGTTGAGAGATATACTGTCACACATTAGTTTGTATCAGTATAGCCCTACAATTATATTATGTGATATTCAGAGTGCTATTGCCTTATCAGCCAACCCTAGATTTCACTCTAGGAGTAAGCACATTGAAATCATATATCACTATATCAGGGGCAAGGTTCTCAACAAGGAGATAAGCTTAACATATTGTAGACCGCATGACATGGTTGCAAATATATTTACGAAGGCATTAAGTGTTAAAGCACACAACAAGTTTTGTGCAATGCTTAGTCTGAAGATCAAGGCATTCACGGATCCAGATTAAGGGGGGTTCTTGGATTTATCTCCTCTACTCTCCTAAATTCTATGTTAATCTGTCTCCATTGATGCTGTTGTATTTTTCTTGTGTTGTCGCACAGTCTACATTTTTACATGTAAAATAAGACAAGCGAAAAACCCGACTGTTTGCATAAATACAAGTAAATTTCCACAGGCGAAAAAGGCAAAAAAAAGACGACACTTTATTTTTACACTCGATTTGTGAGAGGCACAAAAGGCAATACTGTCCTATAAATGCCAAAGGTGCCCTAATGGAAAAGCGAAGGTACCCTATAAATCAATTTTTAAGGCATTTATCAGAGTGTCGCATTTTCATCAATGTTAATTTCAGCGAAGGCTGACGTCACGGCCTTCTCACGCTCACCCCATGCACTGTGCAATTAGATTTGGCAACGACAATAGCCACCCACGATCTCCCACAGATAGCACATCCACTCTTGTACTTTCTTCATCTGCAAAGCTGTAAAAATTATGTATATATTGAACACCATCTGCGTATTTAGTGTGTGAAGCATAATAGCATCAGAGCGAAACATCACTGATAATCAGAGACAGACATTGTAGATGCTTTCACGCATTGATTCTTTTCTTGTGAGTAATAGGTTCATCACCTTTACAGATTGTGTGATTAGCTTTGTGAAGCGTGCGGTTACGTCCGCTATTGTCTTGTGCTCACCTGCATTATTGACCTGTATATTTCACTATACTTAATCTGATTACTGGTCTATTTGTTCTACGTTCAGATTTGTGTCAATATTGCAATGCTTTTCTACATTCGGTCTGGCTTTCTAATTACTTAATCTGGTTGTCTATTCTTCGCGAATTATTGTTAGTCTAGCTTGACAAAATTTCTAGAATTCACACGTGTGGGGATGATCCACAAGTATGATAGATCTAATTAAGCTTTATAATTAGCACAATAACTTGATTCTAGATTGAATAGCAAGATCTAGTACAAAAGTTATGGCTTAACCACAATCTAGCATGCTAAGCATCAGAGAATGATAGCAATGAATCATAAATGAGCAAAAGTACAAGAAATTAGTGTATTAGCATTAGCCTCAACACGAGTTAGAGAGAAAAAGATAGAGAGATATCAAGCAAAAAATTGGGTGGATCCAAAATGGCAAGAGATAGCTACAAAGCTTTGGTTCTTCATAAAAAATTATGAGAAGAGCTACACATATTTATGGAGTTTGAGATAGCTCGAGGTAGAACCGCATTCATCCACCTTTTGATGACATTTAAAGTGAAAACTAGAGTCTCTGTGACATTTGTCACATCTCATGCATGGATCTCTACCTACTTTTACCAAGTGTCCTAGTTCTAACTAGAATTTGTACAAATCATCATGCATGTGTCCATTTCACTTTCTGCATGCCTTGCATGTCACTATGGATCACTTACAATTAATGCATGTGAAATGCCGCGAGCTTCTACTAGCATATTTTTGCTAATTCTAAGTCTACAATCTATATGCAAGTTGTAATCATCAAACTAGATATGACATATCCATATAGCTCGAGTTCTATCTAGGCCAAACTTGGCATTTGCATTTATGGAACAACATACTTGCATGGTACAATGTTTGTAGCAAGCCTAAAGTCAAGATGGATTATTTTTCCATTTCAACATAGCTATTCGTGACTAATATTGTTAGTCTAGCTATTCGCGACTGATTATTAGTCTAGCTCTTTGCGAGTAATTCGCGACTAATAATTTTTCTAGCTGTTCGCGACAAATTATCTTTTTGATGTTTTGATGCTTAATGTTTGGCTACGTAATCAGATCGAACGTGATTTCTATCACTAATATTATGTTCGAGTCTGATAGGCGGAGTCATTCTTAAGGAAAGAGTGAGACAGCTTATTCCGTTGTGCACGAACATTTTCAATTTGAGCTCTTTTCTCTTCGAGTTTCGAGTTCGCTTCTTTTCGTGTTCGTTTCTTTTCGAGCTATCTTCGTTTCACCCCCTCTTTTCAACATGTTTATCTCACATCGAAATTTCTTTTTCAACATATATATTTATCAACTCTAGATAATTGGTCTTTATGTCCATACAAAGATGTCAATTGTAAAGTAATTGCTTTGAATTCACTAGACTATGTAATTAGTCATTCATTTCCTCTTTCATAGTAAAGTAGATTATAATACCAACAATGTTGAATAACTCATTATTATATTTATCTATAATTAAGTAGCCGACTATTTAAAATTTATGATTGTTGCATGATTTGGAGTCATAATTGATTAGTCACAATCTGGTTTATACACAATAATATGTATTGAATGATACATCATCCTTATCGTATAGACTATTGAAATGCTTTTCAAAGTATTGAGCATCCTCCAATATATCATTTCATCAATTCTTCATTAGAAAAAAAATAGATGGCTTCATCATCCACTTTCCTGACACCTACATCACATACATATTCAAGCTTCACAATTGGCAATATATGGAATTAGAATGTTATAAAGACATGTGACATTGTTTACAGGAAAATTGGCTCTCTTTATACACTACCTTCATAAGCGTAAGGTAGGTAGGTAAGAGAGAGAGAGAGAGAGAGAGAGAGAGAGAGAGAGAGAGAGAGAGAGAGAGAGAGAGAGAGAGAGAGAGAGAGAGAGAGAGAGAGAACAAACACACACACACGCGCGCGCGCGCGTGCAAATAGGTTGCGCATATCAAGTCGCATTGTACCATAGCGTATAAAGGTTTTCTCTTCTATACACAAAGCCAGTTTAGTGCGTGCTACCAACTATGGTCATGAGATCGAAACTCATCTTTGACCAATAGCCAAACTCACATAGCCAAGACTCAAGATCACCACTAGATTTGCTTGGATCATCGCTCTTCATTTTTGAATAATGGAATGGCAAAATTTCTAAAACTTATGTAGAATTTCATTGAAGTATTATGATGTGCTAGATATTTTTTGAAGGTTGAAATAAAGTCAAAGTAAAAACATCACTTGGCTTTCTTCCTTGGTCACAACTTCCTTGTTCTAAGGCCTTTTGGGTGAAACTTGGGAGTATCATGTCCAAATAAAGGCATGAAAGTATTGTCCCTTGCAAGTACAAGTCTTTTTGAATAAAAAGTTCACCTTGTCATGGAGAGAAAGTAACAAATGTACTTTTATGCCATTTTGAAAGTAGAGAAGCTAATGAGATGGCATCACAGTCTTTAACAATTTGGACAAGATTGGGGCATGCTAGGCCAAAATTAGTGGAAGGGGAGCTTGTTGGAATTTTTGTAGGTTGGCAAGGTGAGTAAGTACATGGGATTTCTAACTGTCATTTGAATATTTGAAATGAAACAATTTTGCAATACAAGGATTTCCGTGCTTTGCAAGAAGGTAAGACCAAATACTACCAAAGTGGAAAGAAAAATATTTTGATAGTGCACATTCCATGTTAGTGTTTTGGTAAATGATCATATAATAATGCACATAAGAGATGCAATTCAAAGCCATACAAGCCTGAAAAAATCTTTGAGGAGACAACTTGAAGCTATGCAAGTATTCTATTTCTAAGATCAAATTTCTAAATGCATGCATGAATCAAGGTGAAATTGCTAATATATTTTTCATATGAATACAAAATCTATGTGATGGGCTTCATGCCGTTGGAGAAGCACCAAGAGATAACAAACTTGTACAAATGACATTAATTGAAATGATTGATAATTATCAAACTCTTTGTAGGTGGCATTACCTCGAGAAAAAAGCTACCATCTTTATTTTTATTGCGATACAAAAGGCCATTAGTGTGAGTGTTGTTAGTACCTAGCGATTAGAAAAGAAAAAGCAAACAATCAGATAATTTGGTTGAGGAAGAATACAAAGGAATGCTTATTAGGACTTTTCAACATTCATTTTGAGAATCATCTATGGTAGAGAGAGAGAGAGAGAGAGAGAGAGAGAGAGAGAGAGAGAGAGAGAGAGAGAGAGAGAGAGAGAGAGAGAGAGAGAGAGAGAGAGAGAGAGAGAGAGAGAGAAGATGCCACACAAAAGCAGTACATTAGCCTTTACAATATGTACACAACTATTTATCCAAAAAATGTGGTAAATACGATGAGTTTAGGATTTTAGCAAGAAGCCCCAAAACCATGTGACTTAGAAAGTCAAATTAATGTTAAAATATGATAATTAGTTGATTAACAATTATACACTAGGTACTAGGCTTATACTTACATTTGTAACACTCCCTTTCAATGACAAGCTAGACTTACACTTTCCCAAAGGCTTGATTAATATATCTGCCACTTTTTCATTGATAAAGCAATAATTTTAACTCTATTTTCTTTGAGTTTATCTTTTCTTGGACAGGTGGTGTGTCTCAATGTGCTTAATCCACAATGTGCCTATTCAGTGCATGTGCTTAGTCTCAATGCGCTTAGTCGACGTAGAAAGAAACACTAGATTCTTGGCAATCTGAATACAACTTTGATTGTCACATTAATGACTATTGTTGTCTTATGATTTAACAGCTCCTCTCAAAGTAATCATTGTAACCACACACATTCACACACAACAAATTTAGCTAAATCCTCACAGATGGAATTGTTAACATAATCTTGAAAGTGATTTTTATCTAATTATAATATTTAATATTTCATGACACATTATGTACAATAATGGGTGTTTGTCAGCTTGTGGTTAGGATATAATGGCTCGTCTTCTCGTCTTGCCACTACTGCAACTTGATAGAGTACTTGTCATTTTAGTTTTACAATGGGCCTTCAAACAACCATTATCTTGAACTTTCAACAGTAAAATTAACTTGTGTATGATATCAAAATATATATACATATTGGGGAATGGTCTTTTTAGTGATGTTTGCACCCGATAAAATGGTTGTAAAATAATGGCGCGGTCTTTAAGTCGAGCCATAGTTGAACAAATTGGTGTAAAGCTCATTAAAAAGACTTTTCCCCAGCGTAAAAGATTCTACACTATAGCTAAAACATTTTTATGGCCCATAGATTTTCACTTCTTATGAGATATAACGTGCTGCCCCAAATCTTTTATGAACATTTTATGCGCTATAAATTGTTTTTGAAAAGTTTTATTAACTTCAAGATTTGGTAATATCTCATCTCACTTTCACAAATAATAATATGAAGATTTGGTAATATCTCACATCTCACTTTCACAAATAATAATAATGTCTCCATTGCATCAACGCAATGTATGGGTTGCTTGTGATCGGCAAGGCGTAGGCTCGAATCCCAACCGCTACGTAGTGATATCTTAGGAGCTTGCTCCTCACTTAGCGGTGCCCACGTGGCGTTGCCAAACTGTATATGTTGTGTATAACTACTAGAAACCTTCTGAAGTTATTTGCATGATTTCAGTCAATTCAAACATATGAAGTAAAATGATGACACCATCCTTTACATATATGTAAAGCACTGTATCAAAATTTTCAGTGTATTTCAGAGTCTCCTTACCTGGCAGAATCTGATAGTTCTATATAGCAAGGTGTTACACAAAGAAACCAAAATATCAGAGGGACATTACATATTTGTAAGGTCCCTTTTGACAAACAGTTTTACCACAGAGGTAAATAGAACAATACAGTGATAATTCACAAGTTTTCATCTGCTGTAAGAACTTGTTATATAACGTAAAATTTTACAACGTGCTATAAAAATCCAAAACATGCTACATCCAGTTTTGTAAAATTAATAGTGGCAGTGTCAGGTAAAAAGAGGTAAATTTTGATACACTGCTTTACGAAGAGGAAGGCCCCCGCCCTGGGGCCTTCCCCTATACTTAAAAAGGGTTTTGATTGGTAATAGTTTACTTTTCACAAGAGGGAATTGTAATACCAAGGCAAGTAACCAAAATCAAAGACCAGGCGATAAAAGCGCATTCTACCGCCTCTAATGCCAGTCTAATTCTTTACGAAGGCGACATATAAAGCTATCAAAAGTTCTAGGTTCAGAACAAAACCGGTGTTCGAGCAAACGAGGGCCTAACTATTGGGTAAAATTTATGGCCCTCTGCATCAGATCAACATCATCAGGCTTTCTAGGTATTCTACATGCAATTTGGTGCTGATCAGCAGCTCAATATCAGTAAATGATGAAAAAGATACCTGTTTGCTCCAAAGCTGGTCTCATTTTTCTCTCCCTTTTTTTTGCGCACTTGAGTAGAACTCCTGACCCTCTATGGTCTCATTTTTCTTTCTCTTTTCTGTCCTTGTTGTGCACCTGAACAGAGTAGAACTCCAGAGCAAAGGAAAAGAGGTCCTCACCAACACGCCACTTATTGGAAGCATAATAGTCTCTTGCTTATTCATGACTGAAATAGTAAGGTTGCAATAGCAAAAGTAGCAGACAATCCTTTAGCTTTGTAAAGGAAAAAGCATATATGACATTCAATATGATCTATGATATCTGAGTGCGAGTAATTCTTGTTCATCCTAAGGGTGTTACGGCAATGACAATTGTTGGACTATTTCAGCCCCTCAACCCCAGCGACATGCAACCACACTGATGCTACAATCACGTCACTAAAAAGAGCCTGTTATAACTGAAAACTTCACTGCGCGGGGACGGTAGCACGGTAGGATCTACTTGGAACGACATCTTCCGCTGCTCCATTTTCTGCTCCATTTAGTCCAGATGAAGATTTCAAGGAAGGTGAGTTTAAATACTGTTGTCTGTAGTAACCTTGGCTGCGAGCTCCCCATATCCCGTTCAGTGCTAAATCCAGATGGAGATCTTCACTTTGATCATGGCTTTGAAAACGACCGAGATCCCCTTTCTCTAGCAAAAGGTTGTCTTGCACTTTGCTTGAAGCAGGTTTTGTACCATAGCCCGATTCACAGCGATCTATACTTGAGATTCTCAAGAACCCTTCTTGTAGTTGTTGATATACAGCTACTTGCTCATTAAATTTCACGGGTTCTGTTTCTTTTGCAATCAAAACTTGCTCGGATGATCCTTGTGGCAATCCATGGGTCTCTTTGAAATGGTTTAATCTTTGCTTGTCCTTTGTATTCAAAAACCGGCCACCACAACCTCTTACCCTCCTCAAGGCGTGCTGATGTCGTGACTCGTGTAAGTAAGGCTGTAGAGCATGAAATAGAAAAAGCAATTAGCAAAAACTAAAATCAATTGCACTTTCGCATGTGTCGTTATCTAAGAAGTTCAAGGGGTGGATTTATTAATGACATTCTTGTTAGTTCATAAAACAGAAGACCACTACCACTAAAATAGGAACATTATGTAATAGCATCTGAGTGCAATTCAAACAAAGATGAGATGCTTTGAAAAGAGGAAAAATTCTCACCTTTGACTCTTTACACAGTTTATTTCATTTCAGAATAAAATTCTCTCCTTTTCGTAATCAAGCCATTTATTAGCATATTATTTGAACGACTTCATTGCGAGAAGAGTGTACAAAAGCTTGTGTGTTCGCTTTTCCATTTGAATTTTAGCCCAAAACACATGACAAACTTTTAAAATCTCATGCTAGAGTCTATACCCTTTTTGATTTGAATTGCAACTATAATAAAGAAAACATTTAGTACAAACTAAAAACTGAAATAGATCATCCGTATCCATGTCGAGGTGTCAAGGAAACTTTTAAAATCTAGTTTTCCCCTCTTTGGATCAGAAATATATATGTAAGTTATACACCCAATTACCTTGAAATGTGAAATTTTTGGCCTCTTCCTAGTGTTGTTTGTATTTGCAAGTGGCCGTGAAAAATATGAAGAGATCCAGGCTTTTTCTTAAGCTGTGCTTATGGATGGTTGCAAATGACAGCTAGTAGTCATTGAATGTAATCACAGTACATCGTTCCTACTCCACCTCTAATCAAAAGACACATAGCAGGAACAATCTTGTGACAACGAGGACATGGTGGATAGCATTTACCATAGGAAACAATTGAGTTCTTGTAGTCAAGGTTTTCAAGGAAGCAGTTCGTTTTTTACCAGTAGCATTCAGAACCTATGCATAGGGAAAGTTCAGTAGCACACACTAGTACTTTCAAGAGAAACACTTACTTTCTTCTGTAACACACAGTTATTGCGGAAATACACTACTACTTTCTGCTGTAATACACTGTTATGCCGGAAATACACTACCACTTTATGCTGTGCTAGATTAGCAATAGGCAGAAAAAACATGAATTGAAAATATAGCTTACTGATTCTGCCGGAACCAAGAAGAATTTGTCAGAAGTCGCTGAGTAGTAATTTAGTGGCAGAATCTGTTCATCAAAGGGCTCTACGCTCCTTTGTAGTGGCTGTAAATCTTATCAATGGCGAAATAAGGAGTCAGGACAGAGTGACGATCAGAAGAGGATCCAACCATTCCCTTGCTGGCTGTTATCGCAACGATCTGACGTCAAAATCAGAAACAGAGCCCAGCGAAAATTATTAATTCCCTCTATGGCTTCCCAAAAGCTGAGTTTAGCTGACAATCCGGAATAGCTGCTGTTGGAGAGATTCATAGCATGCAAGTCTAGGGCTTCAAATATATTCGCACTTCAGATTTTCACACATTTAATCATTTCAAAAAACTTACTAAGCCAAATGGATCGTGATTCGGAACATCTACATGGACCACAGGTCCACAATGTTACTATTTGTCATTTATATAATATGGGGCTGCACATTCATCATCTGACATTTGGCATTGAGACATTTATGAGTCATATAGTCATTGTTGGCCTAGCATTAACACGAAGGCTCTAGCCTTAAACTCCTTACCTTCAACATCATAATCAAGCCTTTGCTCATTTTTTATTCATGTACAAGCCTATTACATTGATTAGCCATGAGCCCTTTTTTATTCATGCCTAGGCCTAAAAGCCTTTTGCATTGATATTTAGCACTACTACTATCACTAATTTTCGCTCCCAATGCCCTATCGTGGGAAATTGAAAGTGTGCTTTGTGTGTTGTTAATTTATCCATCATTGATGCTAAAAGCCATGATTCAATTCATAATTGGAGGAAAGTTTTCGGCTTCAAGATACGTTTGCTACTAAAATATTTTAAACTTATTCAGTTTTCTTAAGCCAAGGTCCTTGGTGCCTCACCTGCTGCTGATGATCATCACAAATGGAAGTTAACTATGGATGTGCAACTAAAAGTCTGTTTCGCTTGTCAGATACAATTCCCCCAACATATCAACTGTCAATATAGACCCCTGTGATGCCACGAGATGGGATGCTGTCTCGTCCTCTGAATCTGTATTTGGTCCAAACCTCCGTCTAGAGAAGAAGGAAGAATCCGAGGCTGAGAATCTTGGTATTGGAGATAGTCCCTTTGACATGTCTCTCTATAACAGAAACATCTCTCAAATCAACAACGCCACACAACGTGGGTCCTCATATGACGTAAGTTATTGTAAGGGTAACTGGAGGATTTCGAAAGAGAGCCAGCAGTTAGCAATAGAGGGGATTCTTTGCCCCTACAGATGCATTGTCAACGAAGATTTAAGGTTTTTCAGGTGAGCTCCCGGATGTGCTACAAAATGTGGATAAATAACTATCAGGAGATCAACAAAATTAGGTTGAAGAAATACAAATGCCTTGCTACTTATGGACATAAATGAACCCATAAGGAAGAATGCAGATTGTAGAGTACAACTACATGCACATCAAATAGAAGTGCCAAAAATTGAGAGACCTTGATGTAATGTGACCTTTTTGGCTTGGAAAAGTAAGGAGATCGGCCAAGATTGATCCTGCTGAATTTTAGGGATTTGGAGATAGGGGACAGTGTTATGAGTGATGGAACCATTTTCAAGAAATATAACATCCAGTTAGACGATGACCTAACGATGACCTGACACTGTACGATGGAATCTGAGAAGGTGAACGAAGCACAGAAAAAGGGACATTGCATTTTTTAGGGATGGTAAGATGGGATACTGAATAAAAGGTGAGAATAGGGAAAGTATGGGATTTCAATGGCTTGACATCAAGAATAGTCAATCAGCATGCAGTCTTTTTTTAAGGGAATAGACTCTGTTGTTTTTGTCGAATTATGGGAACATGAGATGAATGGCCTTCCTGAAAATTTTTGATTCTGTACAGCTAACTACACTTTGAAACTCTATAAAGATCATGTAGGAGGCCAAGGGAATGGAGGAATTGCTGGTATATTGTTTCCGACATGTGGTAAAAGTGGTATGGTTAGTGTTTATGGGATGTAACTTTGGATTGAAATTCAGGGTGATTAGAAAGTCCGTTTGATACTTCACACTATTACACTCGGGAGTGTATACATAGGAGGGCCCGAACTATATTGAAAAGGATGTTTCATGATGCCTTATTATATTGGCTGCCGTGACATTATAAGAGAGGGTGGTCAATGCTTTAGATCCCCTTGAGGGTATATGTGAGCCAATCACCAGTACTCATAGGAAGAATGTCCACTCTCTTGCACATTATTTGTTTTCTACAGTAGTGAGTTTGAGATGATTATTGGTTGAATTGGAGGTCAGGGTTGTGGATTGAGAGATGTACTCATATCCATCTTATTCAATACGTCTCGCTCTTTCATGTAGAGTTAAAATTTACATTAGATAGACAGCCCTTGGAAATAATCTTGTCTTGTACATATATGGAATTACACATATTATATGCAGCATGAGACATGCTGCCATTAGTCGATAAAGCAAGGCAATCCTCCCTAGTCAATATGTAGTGGTTCTATCAGCTGATTCTGAGATAAGTCCATCGGATATACAAAAAGATTTCATTCTAGATTCCATTTTGCAGATTTAGAAAGAATAAGATGTAAGTCAAGAATAAGAGCGTCAGCATAGTGAATAAATCAGGTCACGAGCCTAGTCAATTTATTACTTAGTTGTAGAAAATAGTGTAGACAATAACCTACATTTCACGACAAACCACTTAGTTGGTTTAGGATAAATAATACTTTGTTACCTTAGAGAAACCATGAGAATAAGAGGATCAATAAGAGGTGTCCACATAAGAGCTTCATACAAGGTTCAAATTCTTTGTGTTTTGTAACCTTCTCCCTTCTCTCTCTCTCTCTCTCTCTCTCTCTCTCTCTCCCCTTCAACATGGTCTTTTTGTTTTTGCTTTCTTTGTGAGGTTGATGTGGCATGAGCTTGCCACATAGCCCCTTATTGAATCAAACCTGCTCACTAGATGTTCAATTGGTTGGATAGTAGTCCATTGAATCAATAAAAAATTCCATCATAAATCTCTAGTGACGACCCGGTCAACATTTTGAGTAAGATCAGACCAAGAGACATTGTTGCAGATCAGAAATGTTAAAACAAAAAGTCACATTGATAAGATCCATCATGGCTATGCATGTGAATGGCCCTAAGGTCGATGGTGCTGGCCACAGGGGTCTTGTTGAAGTTACATTGCACATAGTTACTAGCTAAGCAATGTCATAGAGGATGAATTTAGTAGAGTCTATTAGGCAACAAATAACATAAGAAATGAAAAGATACTATTAAGTCCCTAAAAACAACGTCTAGATGGTGTGCTTTATTCAGTTCCTGTGGTAGGTGAACTGCTTGAGGGAAAGCCTACTCCATCACGAGGCTGTCACATAGTCTTCAAAAGAGCATAATAATAAAAAAAGTAAAGTGCAAAGGTTAATTTCTATCCAACTAAGGCATCTACAACAACAGTAGCAATGTGTTAAATTGTCGGCACGTGTACCTCAACATTGGATCAAGTCTCATCAATGCCAACAAGGTCATATCCAGAGAATTCAAGTCCAAAATGCCAAAAATACTTGCCACTACCTCCTTGGGTCCCAAATGATACACATGCATACAATATCTCCTATCTATATATATATATATATATATATATATATATATAGAGAGAGAGAGAGAGAGAGAGAGAGAGAGAGAGAGAGAGAGAGAGAGAGAGAGAGAGAGAGAGAGAGATGAATATTATTGAAAAATTGGCAAATTTTGTGCTCTTAAAGAAAACCACTTGTTGTAATCTCCACTATCAACACTAATTTTCAAATTGTGGCAACATCAACTACTTGTGCAACTTGTCTTTGCCAACACATAAGCACACTGATAAAGCCTTGCCTGATGCAATGTCATGGGGCTAACACCAATTTTGCTTGGGAAAAGATATTCAACCAATTCTGGGAGTAGCTCATCGAATAAGTGAAAAGGTTTTATTGTAAATACCATTTTCTGGCTTGAATAAGAATAAGCGATCTGATCAACATCTTGTGTATATAAGTTGAAACTGAAAGCCTTATGATTGTGAATAAATTAGGCACGGATCTACCTAGTTTAACGGTTGGCCATAGAAAACCACGTATAGAATATCCCAAATTATGGGCCAAACCACTCAGTTACCTTAGGATAAGTTAACTTAGAGAAACCATGTGAATAAGATGGCCAATAAGAAGTGGCCACATAAGGGGCTTATCCTCATTGTATATAAAACCCATATTCTTTGTTTTTTGTGACCTCCCTTATTTCAAGATTTGAGGTTTTTGTCTCGGTCTTGCTATTTCTCTCCCCCTCTTTTTTTGTCTTCTACTTTTTCTCTTTTTCAAAATTCTATTCCCTTCCATTCCTTTCTTATCCTCATCTTTCTCGTTCTCTTTCACTATCTATTTTATTTTATAATCATGCTATGTCGCATTTCCCAATACAAAAAGATTATTGTGATGTAGTTTGCTTTCATGTTCCAATTGTGTTTCGTAGTTAACCTTATTTTCGACAAAACCATCTTTTTTTGTTAATATCATGTTTTGTGCATAAGCTTTAGCTCTCTTGTTTGCATTGGTGAGGTTGATGTTGTTTCAGTTTGCCATTAGCTCCTCGGTTCGATCAAACCCTCTCATCGCATCGCTATGCTACACAATGACACTTTCAATCCAAACATCACTCTTGCAAGCTCTCCATAGCTGGTGAAGAATTGTGCAATGGACATATACATGATGCATAGACTTAAGTGTCATCTCTTTGACACTCTAGTCACTCATACAATTATGCAGCAAAGGCATAGTGCATTGGACTCGCGATATTAGACTAGGCTAGCTTTTCTCATCTCCAAATTTCTATGCTACCACAGATAGTTGAAGGTATGATGGTATCTTGAGGCAAGATGGAGATGGAAGCTCATTCATGGAGTATCATGGTGGATACATGGCAACAAAGGACAAAGGAGGAGGAGACATGCAAGCAAAAGTTGATCACTCACATTTATTGTTTGTTTGCTGTATTTTTCCAGAGAGTTCAGAGTTGGAAGCATGGTGGAATCATTTCATTTACATTCTATTCGATTCTTCATGTTCTAGTCACATTTTTACATGTAAAATTGATGTAAGAAATAGTGAAGCATCTCAGGTGGACACTATTCTCTATATCAATTATGGTTGTTTCTATTTTGAGCATTACAGGATCATTGAAAGGAGATCTATTCTTAGGAAGAAGACCTCAACTCCACAATGAATTATGCCAATCGAGTTTTTTGCACCTCTCGTATAACTAGAAGCCATCTTCAATTTGATCATCTACTTGCAGAGAGTCATGGAATGTTGGAGGGTAGAACATGGCTAGCACTTGAATCATCCAAAGACAAAATTTATGAGCAAGGACATCATTGATGCTGGTACTCCCAAGCTTCATGACTACTAGACTCAATTGGCATCTCTTTATCACACCTTCAAGAAGGGTTCCATTCTTACATTCAACATTGTATCTATAAATCACATGCTCAAAAAGTTTGGCAGGCCCATTGAGAGCCAAACTACACTTCGACAAGGCTACTTTCTATAGAGGAATGTTGTTGGAATTCTGATATCACCGCGATATTTGGACACATGCTTATTGCATAATCTTCAAATTGCGGTGGGACTTGGGATAGCTTCATGGTTTTTGACATAAGCCACACATGGAGATCAATCATTTTCAAAGGCTTGTTTGGAAAATTAGGATTTGGTAGTTATGTTCCAAGGGAGAGGTTGAGAGGCTAAGGAGAAATCTATCTTCCACTACCCCATATACTACAAGATTAAAAGGAGATATAGTTACTTAATTCGGGATCAATAGGTTACACTACACTTGTTTGATATTATATTCGGGTTAAGATTTTTTGCCTCAATGATACGAGCGATGTTCTCTTAAGAAGTGAAACATGTTAAACTACTAGCATTGGAGATCAGCTATAGTTGCAAATTACATCCTACTTTTCTAAACGCTATCCAAAATTGATGCAAACGCAAATACAAAGTTAGTGCTAGGATGAGGTCAACATCTTTTATAGAGACTATGAGACGAGACAACCTACAAAACCAACACGTGTGTGAGGCATGTGTGCTAGGCCTGTCAAATAG
Organism: Diphasiastrum complanatum; assembly: GCA_029204225.1. Classification (NCBI taxonomy): domain Eukaryota; kingdom Viridiplantae; phylum Streptophyta; class Lycopodiopsida; order Lycopodiales; family Lycopodiaceae; genus Diphasiastrum; species Diphasiastrum complanatum. Next base: position 10,277 of record MU832233.1, on the reverse strand, counting down.
AGACTTATACTAACGTTGTTGCTGCATGTCGTAGGGCCTTTTGGAAGTTGATTAACCCTAAATCCTCACCATTGTATTTATCACATTTTTGGATGAATAGAGTATAACTGTAAAGGCAATTTTTGATGTTCATGTGGCAGCTACTTATTCTCTTACTACAGTGTTTTGTGTTTTCACTAGTGCTATTGATTGTGTTACATATTCACATTGTTTTGATGAATGATTGCTAGTTTAGATGATAAGATTTGACATTATCAGTCTTCTATTATAATGACATATGTGGTCCTTGACGCACAAGAACATCCTCAGCTAGCTCAACTACAATTATTGCAGTAAAAATAAAGATCAAAGTTCGAAAGGTAGCCAATTTCTTGCACGAAATGCAAGAAATGCAATGAGCACATGAAAATGTCTAGAGTGCCTTGGATAGGGACAAACATTATGCTAGAGTGCCTTGGATAGGGACTAACATTATGCTAATCTACAACGATCTCCTCGTGAATTCCAAGTGGGTGATTTGGGTTTATGAATACCGAAGGATTCAAGAGTAATGTGTATAGAAAAACATTATAAATTGTCTACATGTTATTGTGGACCGTACCAAATAATCAAAAGAATTGAAACTTTAGCCTATTGTTTGGATCTCCCAGATGGAATTAGGGTTCACCCAATATTTCATGTGAGTCAACTATCATTGTCAGCTTCCATGAAGGTGATAAACTTAGTTTAAAAGACACCTTGCACCTCATGGAAGACATATCTGAAGAAGTTTCTTTTTAACCCAAAAAAGCACGTGATACTTGGAGAGTAAGATGGAGAAATTATATTGGCACTGAGTAATCGGTTTGTTGGAAAGGTTGCTCTGAAGTTGATGACTTATGGGAACAAGCGACTAGTCTAAACAAGAAACTTTCTAATTTCATATACTTTGAGGATATGAATGTTCTAAGGGGGGAAGAACTTAGGTTAGACATACAAAACCTCGGGTTGGTCTACGTTGCATATGGTTATGACTCACATAGGACCAATGCCAATAGTGATTGCTAGGGGATGTACCTGATGGTTGGATATTCTTTACTAACGCTCTATGAGGCCTCCTACTTAGAGTGAATGAGTAGGCCTATGAACTGGTTTCTCAAGATTGTTCGTTGTGATCTTTGAGACTCCTAGCAGTGCCATCCATGTCCTATAGCAATCATTTAGGCTATGATTAGATAGCTCGATTTCTAGAAATCTTTTATTCTCTACATTGTGCATGTTGACATTATTGTCAAATCGATCTCTTGATCATTGATTTTATGTACATTTCTTTCAAAGATAGTGATTGATTGTCCCTAGGGCCTAAATATTTAGGTGTTTTTCCTGGATCCTTTCAGCCTACTCGTGGTCTCAAGTAAATGGTGATAGACTTGCTACAACTACAAAGATAGGCCTATAAATTAAAGTCAACTTATCAGGCACATGGGCCACTGAACCTCAATATCCCAATAAGGAGAATGTTATTTGTTTGCATTGTACTCAAAGCCATAAACCAACAAATGCCCTTTGCTTCATCAGAAATCTATTCCCATTGTCTAAGTATTGTAATTTGAGTAACGTGACAAATCATGAGACTTAGAGTGCAAGCTGTTTGACAATCCAATATATGCCCAACAACATTATGAAGTCGAGGGGTGTAACCGACTAGACTTGCAACCATAGAAACAACAACTAACTTTGACCGCCCCTAGGTCTATGTCAGCCCTAATTGTAAGATCGTCTAGTCCACAGATGAATCATCACATAGCATAAAAAAACCTTAGCAAAACCCCTTGGATGAGCATCATGCACCCTTGTTTAACATCGATGACATTGAAGCTGAAATTTATCCACTTTACGCAAGTTAATTTAGACAAGCTGGGTAGTGTGTGCCTCTTGGTGTTTAGTTATAATGAGCCATGTTGAATAATAGAGAGGCATATAATTGCATATGTTGGGAATGTGGATGAGACGTTGTTCTGCCTATTGTTTTGACAAGTTCAATGGGTATAACCTTCGTAACCCAATGGGAAACATATGCATATCGAGTAATGGGTAAGTATTTTTGATGATCTATGCATTCATTATGATCGGAACACACACCTTGAGAAGCTTTAGAAGGTTTTGATGCAATGTTGCAAGAATGGGATCTCCTCATCTTCACATTTATGGGACATGCTAACTATTGTCGGAGATTCATGCTCAACTTTGCACTCCTAGTCTAGCACATCTATAGACATACAATAGAAACCAAATGGAAGCAAGAGGTGCTAGATAGCTTGCAATGGATCAAGGATGCTTTGGTCAACTTGCCCTCTCAGTTCACATCTGGTTTCGTGATTTCCATTACCACTAATAGAAATAGAAATTCAGTTATATTGTTGAAACCTAGTAATAGGCTTACAAAATGCCTCACATCCACACTCACAAGGAATCACAAATAGGCCAGAATTTTATCCAATCACACATTAGGTGACTCAATAGATCCATTTGATCTAGGAATTACAAATGGTTGTTCATGCTAAAAAAGGGAGGCACAATATCACCATTACCAAGAAATAGATGGTGGAAAATACGTATCGAAATATCTAGTGAAATGGTTGATCCTGAGCTACTACCACAAATGCACAAAATGAACTAAAAGTTGATGATTCTAGTTGTTCTCAATCAGATTCCATCACAACAGTTCCTATAGATAAGAATTTAAGACAAGAAATGAGTTATAATAAGTGCCAAAATAAAATCTGCATGACTTTAAAAACTCATTGTTTGTACTCATGTAGCATGATCGAACATCTTGCCAAAATGCAAGTATGATCAATTTCCTTAATTGCGTGACGTTTGAAACTCATTTTTGTACTCATCGACTATGCAATTGTCTTAAGGTAGCATGTACAACTGTTCGACAAAAAAATGCAAGTATGGGTCATGTGCTAAGTTGGATTATACTAGCTTCCGATCAAAACTTAATCAAATATACCATGAAGACAATTCGCATTCATGTCATTAGTAGCATGGCAATTAGTCAGAAACTTACTTGCACAAGGGTAAGTAGGTGCAATTAAAAAATCAAGTTACCACTTCATTGGTAGAACTCTTACAAAACTTTCAAAATCTCCCAATGCTTGAAAATCTAGCGAATGGCTTTTTTATTAGTTTTTATGTATCGTTCTAATGCAACCTGGTAGCAACAAACTTCCTACTAAGCTCATTGATTGTTAAAATGCTTGGCCATCCCTTCACTAATTACCACCATGTGGCACAATTCACCTTCTCCACCATCTATCAATGACAATGTGCTTGTCCCTTATGTGGATCATACCACTCTATCTATCTGAGGCTCTATAATCAGCCTATAAATTCCTCTATGATGAACTAATACTTGACTTCAATCCAGAAGACTTGGTGCAATTATACAACCAAGCCACTCTTAGTATGAGTAGTTGAAGCACACCAACGTCACCAAATCTCCCTTTGAACAATACACCATCTAGATTCTAGCAACTTCTAACAGAGCAACATGCACCTTTCTTATAAGTCTACTTATAAGACTACGAGACTGCATAGCACAGGGCCATCCAACCTTTGATAGCAATCCTATTACCCCAATAGAATACATTACACCTACTGAGCAACTATCTTCAAAAGACCAACAATAGGACACTATGACACAATCTACACATGGTATGAAACCATCCACCTCCACAATGATTCATTGATGTATTTGAGATCATTCATTGGAATTACTATCTTGATTTTGGTCTGAGCTTTACATTTGTTGTGGAGATTCTTTGAGAAGCTACTTTTGGATGCTTATGATGACTGATTTAGGGATGTTTTAGGTGTTATACGACCTATCTAAAGAAGGTTAAGGATCATATTTGAATGCTCTTCAAGTGTTTTTCATTCTATTCAAGCATGTGTGGTGTTTGTTTGATCATTGTAGCAAATTTGTGAGTGCTTTGTCTAACAATCAAAGTTTTAGACGCATTTTATGAAATGTGCCAAAAGTGTTGCATTTGGCAAGGAGTTGTTCGACTATCTTTGGATGACCTCGACAAGTTGATGTAGGTTCCTTGTGTCAAACACTAATGGATGAAACAAATTTTTCAGAAAATTAGTACCATATGCAATTTATGAGCCAACGAGCAGGAGCTTTTGAAATTAGGAATATGGGAGCAGAGACAACAAGATCCTTGAGTTTTTCAAAGCTCTGATTTACTTTCTCATTCCACACAATGGATGGGCCTTGTTTTATCCTTTTAGTTCTTAACCCTTTAAGGAAGTTATTAAGGAGTGCTTCAATCTTTGAATAAGTTTCAATAAATTTACGAAAGAAATCAATAAATCCCAAAAAACGACTCGTTTGGCGAATAGTTCATGAGGGCCAACCATTTAACTACTATCTTTGTATTTTTTGGGCCACTTTTCAATTCACTACTACGAATAGTACTGTAAGTTCTGACAATTCTTGCTTAACTATGCTTGAAATAGTACACGATATTTAAATTTAATTGGCTATTAAAGCCACAAATTCTTCACATCCTAGTTATTTCCAAAAGAATCATACAAAGAGTGCAAACTTATCAATCAAAACCTTGTCAAACTAACGTCGCTATCTAGAAAGGAAATATTGTCTATAGTTTATGCCCTAAATCATTGGAAGTCATGTCCTTCCTTAGTGAATTAGTTGTAGCAAAGTCCTAAATAAATTAGTATTAAGAATTGTAGCATTAAATACTCATCTAATATTTTGCTACATTGCTTAACACAAGGATTGAAAGGGTGAGAATGATTTCCCTCAACAAAACAACTTCCTTCACTATCTTTTGAAGATCCAAACCACTCCAAAAACTTGTTGAGTCGGTGAGTGTAGCCTCTTGTTATGCTTCTGATCCAACTATGGCTCTGATACCAAACATTGGAGCCAAACCACCCAACCAAGTAGAAGCTGAAGATTAGTCTACAATAGTCTCACCTGAGAGAGAGAGAGAGAGAGAGAGAGAGAGAGAGAGAGAGAGAGAGAGAGAGAGAGGGAAAAACAAGATTCAAAGAATTCCCAATGATAGGAGGGTGAGTTTCTACTTGTATATATAGCTTACAGTAGCTTGTGCATGATGACATGCAACCCCCATGCAGGTTGGTCCCACTCTAAATCCAACTGATATTCCCTCTACACACATACAGTTGTCGCATACCATGTGCAACTCCACGTGTCACCATAGGAGTGCCTATGTCCTCTCAAGATTTCTTGAATGGAATTTCAAGACATAATTAATAATCTCGACACTAGAGGGCCTAAATACCCATGTCAAGGATTATTCCAAATCCGCGTGGACATGGACATAAAAGAGACCATGTTGCTCTCTCTCTCTTTCTCTCTCTCTCTCTCTCTCTCTCTCTCTCTCTCTCTCTCTCTCTCTCTCTCATGAACTCTGTTCAATGCATTTAACGCTTGGTATACCTCCTTCAATTTTTTTTGCAAACAACCGCTCAGGATGACGTCGTTATTATTGTACCGGTAAGTCACGTTGAAAAAACATTTTTGCAAACTAAATACATTCTTACTTAAAGGGCCTTCTTGGGTTTCAAGAAGACTTGTTCCACAAGATATACATAGAATGATAGGATCATGACACCTAATGGTAGTATAGTCTAATGATGGGTAGCAAACCCTATTTTCCACCTTAGAAAGCTATAAATGGAGGGTTGATGTATCAACTTCTCCACAACACACATGCTCTCTCTCCTTCTTCTTTGTCCTCTTCATCTCTTTCACATTCTTCATTCCACTACATAGCGTGCTTCATTATACCACACGGATCCCTACAGGTTTGGAAAATCAGGTGGTTGATTCATCGTACAGCCTATCGTTGGGATAGCTACTGCCTGTTGGCAATAATTGGATACAAACGTACCACCACATTTCTCAGGTATGAACCCACGCTGGGCCGCGATCTGCCTACTGGCAATAAGCTAATATTGCTATGATAGTATTCAAGTTTTTTGGTAGTAAAAATGTTGTCTCACAGCGATGAGATACAAAGTGAATGTAGACACTGATCACCCACGTTTTATAATCTATAAGACAACACACGATCTGCTGGCAGGGCGCAATTTACATCATTCCATAGTGCGCTGGACAACGGACCTCAATCACACTCTTGTAGAGGTATTTAGAGATTCACACCACCGTGAGACTTATTGTATTCACACTAGTTGTACATACATTCATACTTTGTGGAACGTGCTTCCAAAAAGGAAGAGATGTGATCTACTGTTGTTTTCCAACGACATATTGAGTGCATTTCCTTCCACACTATATAAATGATATACACATGTGTTTTCTTGGATAATTATATGAAATTACTTGCTTGTAGGATGAGTTGAAGCGATTGAAAGTCATTTTCACTTTGCTGTTTAATTTACAGTATTGGTTGTGTGATCGAAGTGTTAGAAGTAAAGAAGCCTCCTTTCTCCATTAAGATAAAGCTTGTAGACTTCTGCATTACATATACATGGCATATAGACATCTTTTGACGGTTTTTTTTTTTTGAAAATGATAGACGGGATACACTACTAAGTGAGGGATGGCTAACACTCAGGATATGGCTTCACCATGAATTTAGGTATTACACTTAGCACATTCTTGCATTATGATGACGAGGCAAATTCTATAACATACAATTGTTATTTGGGTTGACATACATCTTAATAGCCATCTCTTACAAACCAATACGTTGCCTCTAAAGAGCTTTCGGTTAAACCAATTAAACGTAAAGATGGATTGCTTGAAGGATATATGAATGTAGGGATAATTACTTACTTTAGTTGATTCTATTATCGACTTTATAAACGAACCAATGTGTGCTTACATTGTAACTGTTGTTTTTGCGAAAGTAAAAATACAATGCATTGTGCTTTGTTAGGCTGACATTGTAGACTGCATTCTCAGATATGGATTGGAAATCTCGGGTAGTTGGTATGGCACAGATCTACCCTAACTACTTATCATAGCATATAGACACTCATGTGTTCACATGAGGACTAAGAGGTCAATATGGCACGAATTTGCCCTGATACTCGACGACTATGAAGAGATCAAACCCATTATGCTATTAATAGAAAAATTTGGTTTTTTTTCACTTTAATATATTAAAGCATGTAGAATATGATTTTCTTGCCCTCATACTGATCAGTACCCTTATACGGTTGCTATATTTGAATTGTTGGTAGGAAAGATTGGACTATGTTATGTATTCTGCTATTGAAGTTGTCATGTAATGAGTCTAGTTTTGGACATGGATAACAATTGATGCTCAGTTGCGACACATGTCTTCCTCACAGTACTCACTCGTGCGGTTTTGTGATGTGGGATGGTGGCAGGTAACAGCTGAGCGTCTTGAAACTTGCCTCGTCTTACTGTACTTTGTAGTGTAAGATTTCATGCAGCTTTTTTACAACCTGTTATTCTATAAAACAAAGGGTTCAAAAGGTTTGGTCTTGCTTTGTTAAGGGCGAAACAAGCAAGTAAATCATGAGAGCATTTCTTAATTAGATGTGTGTGTGTGTGTGTGTGTGTGTGTGTGTGTGTGTGTGTGTGTACATAGTCATAGTTTTGCAATTCCTTGCTTTTGGATGCACTATTTCTTGTCAATCCTGTATCATCGATTAATAGAGCACCATATTTTTATGTAAGCGAACTGCTATCTACGTTTTTCCTAGAAGCACAAAAACAAAATCCTTTCTACACTTATGCAATCAACAATAGCATTTCGCTTTTGATCACAACATTTTCACCACAACAACTCGCCTAAGTCAATGATCCAGTCATACAAGCAAGCCATGACACTAGGGTGCCATGGATTGGAACCACTTTGGCGGTCGGGGAATGTTACCCGATACTCAAGATGCTTGAAATAAAATAAGTAGAGTGCAAAAATAGGATAGTGGTCTAAGTTGGCATTCTGCATGTATAAGCCCAACTTGGTACCTTAGACCTAGTTAGATAATGAATAAAGATCTAAAAATCTTGTAAACTCAAGGTAGAAAGCACAATATGGAATCCTAAGTTAGTAAAAGCACAAAGTCCATCCAATGGACCATTCTTAGAGAAGTGGAAAAATTTAATTAATGGAAAGCAGGCCTTGTGTCCTTCAATGGATCAATCATAAAATAGGAGCTCTACCTCTTCTCCATAAAAGAGATGAATCGTTTGTAGAGGGTGACTTTTTGGGCACTAATGTAAAGAGTCTCTCTCTCTGCCCCTACCCCCCCCCTCCCCCTTGCACTACTCACAACCTACCTAATATTTCCATAATGTTCTTGCTTTTGTTTCTATAAAGAAGTAGTTGTTGATTGCTTTAGTGCGCTTTAGTTTGGTTAAATTCCTTCTTGTTGATCCACATCATTGTAGATAACATCCTTGTACATAGCTTTCGTGCCTTGTTGCTTTTGATAGCTTAAACTAGCATGTGATGTAATAAGCATCTCCATGGCGGCTCATTTGAACAAACCAACTTGCCATTGTGCTACGTGATGCTCAAGACTTCATGACTATTCCATGCTTGGATGTCCTTGAGAAATCTTATAACAATAAGATCTTCTAAAGAGATTGAAGTTGCTTGTGTTGTCGGCATGATGATAAGGAAAGAAAAAATATCAACAATGTCACCTACTTTTTATGAAAGGATATGAAGAAGAAAACTTGAAAAGTGGTGAAGACCACTTTGTACTCATGGTTGGTTTTTCCAATATTACTTAGGTGCGAGATACGCTATTTGGATGAGGGCAAAATAGGTAGAGCACACTTATTCATGCTTTCAAAAAAAAAATTTATGATATCCTTAAGCACTAGATGGGCTATTTCGCAAGGGACAAATAAGTTGGGGCGCACTTATCCCATATCTAAAAAAATCAATTTTTTTAACGAGAAATATGTTTTAAAAAATAGAAATCCAAACATATTGCTTAGATGTGAGACAAACTATTTGGTTGAGGACAAATAGTCTTGTGCACACTTATCCGATATCAATTGCATGATAGGGCTTATGTACAGAAAATCTTCTAGGAACATTATTGTGAAAAATAATAACTAATAGCAAAATGTTTGTAGTACCTCTTGAAGAAAAATCAAAGACACCAAAAGAAATTGTAAAATAAAACTGATCATTACCAAGAAAAGATGAATCGAGGATACACCGGAGATGACTTTCAAGAGTAGGGTATTGAGAAACAAAGCCTTAAAAGAAAATCTAGCTGCTAGAGCAAATGAGCCCAAGAAAGTGCTCATTACCAAGTTATGAACAAGATTTACAGATATGGCATCACATTAGCTCAAAAGAGTCAATAAAAGATGATTACAAAGTAAGCTCCAACTAAGATTTTTGAATGAACATCAATTACAAGAGTCATGAGATAACAAATTTCTACAAGAACTATGATAAAGTCCCTTATAATGAGCTCAAAAAGTGAATCATATCGTATGCTGCAGTTCCAATAGCAACTACTCTATTTGTCCTAAGACAAAAACCCTTGAGGAACCTTCCATGAATCTCTAATCAGGGGAAACACTAACCCAAATAGAAAAGTGGCATGTCTACTTATGAGCTATCTTTAGAAGCCCTAATTATTTTACTTAAAATAAAGATATAACTTAAGGGCTTAATATGCACCATGAGCCCTAAGCTCACATAGAATTTTATCTAATTCCATAAAGTGCATGAAGGAATTTGTGCAAAGTTTACAAAACAAGAAAGTTAATTTTCAAAAAGTGCACATAATAGGAGAATTTGTTGTAATGAGAAATGCTTTATTGACCTTAAAATTTGAATATACACTATGAGTAAATTGAAAATACAGTGCTCAACGTCAAATTGCCTTCACAAGGAATTCCTCACAATAATTTACTGAATCTCCCATTGAAGCCATAAATTGAAGAGTGAATAAATGCAGATTCAATATTGAAAATGATCGATTAATTCTGAATTGCCAACTTTTGATATGTCTTTCAACAATAAGAGTATGAGTGAGTTTGACTTGATTTGGGGCTAATTTGAGAAGCTTACTACTTTGTTTTTTTTTTTTTTTTATGAAAAGAAACATGCAATGAATGATAGCCAATGCTTATTCATAGAAAATCCATAATTGTAGTGCTTCATGAATCTTAGGCAACTTCTCTATGAAACTTGAGCAGAAATAGAGAAGGATGAAATTTGACTATTTTGAGCCCTTCTCAAGTCATGTACGATAGTCTATGT